>CM021102.1:774558348-774767380 GCA_007115665.2 Sequoiadendron giganteum
CTCTCTCTCTCAAGTCTCTCCCTCTCTTTCCCTCTCTCTCTTTCTCTCACTCTCCCTCTCTCTCTCCCTCTCTCCCTCTCCTTCTCTCCCACTCGCTTTCTCTCTCTCAAGTCCCCCTCTCTCTCTCCCCATTTTAACTTATATATATTAATATATTAATATAAATTAATATAAATTAATATACTATATTAATATTTAAAAATATATATTTATTATATATATTAATATGTATGCATAATTATACAATAAAAAACGGATATCTGTTACTCTCGGATCGCCGTTACAAACAGATATTTGTTATCGCTCGATTTTTATAAACCAGATAACACATAAAACCAATATAATGTATTATTAATATATAATAAATCTATTATATATTAATATATCATAATATATTATATAATATAAATTTTATATTATATAGTATATAAATAATATATTATATAAATTATATATACTGTATATTATATATCTTATACTCTCTCCCTCTCTACCTCTGGCACTACTACTGATATCCAACTTGTATTTTATATTGTACTTTTGAACATAGTAATTAAGCATTCTATTATCAAAATATTAAACTCCCAGATGCATATCCCCTCTAATGGCCTTAATGGCAATATTACCCTTTCAAATAGAAAGAACCAACACATCGAACATATCTCCACCCAAATTGAAGATTAGAATGCTTATTTCTCTAGTGAATACATCATGGAAGCCATAAGTTATAGTTGCGGACATTGGCTCAATAATTGTTCGCATGACATTGAGGCCTGCAATATTACCAACATCTTTTGTGGCCCTCTTCTACACATCATTAAAATGAGTAGGCACGGTACAATAACCACATTCTTCACCTCACATGAAAATAAGCAGCATGGATGAGATCTCTTTAGGTGCAAATAACTCTCTCTCTCAAGTCTATCCCACTCACTCTCTCTTAAGCCTCTCCCACTCCTTGTCTCTCTCTAGATCTTAGGTCTCTCCCTCCCACCCTAACTAGATAGCTCTCTTTCATCCTCTCTCCCTCTCTCCCTCCCTCCCACCCTCTCTCTCTTGGGTCTCTCTCTCTCTGAAGTCTCTCTGCCACTCTCTCTCCCTCTCAATTCTCTCCCTCTCTCTCTCTCTCTCTCTTAGCTCTCTCTCTCTCTCTCAAGTCTCTCTCTCCCTCCCTCTCAGGTCTTTCTCTCTTTCTCTCTCTCTCTCTCAATCTCAAGTCCCTCCCACTCCCTCTCTCTCTCTCAATCTCAAGTCCCTCCCACTCCCTCTCTCTCTCTCTCAGGTCTCTCCCTTTCTCTATCTTTCTCTCTTGGGTGTCTCCCACTCCCTCTCACTCTCTCTCCCCCCACTCTCTCTCTCTCCCTCTCCCATCTCAAGACTCTCCCACTCTTAGGTCTCTCTCCCTCTCTCCCTCTCAAGTCTCTCCCACTCTCTCTCTCTCTCCCTCTCAGGTCTCTCTCTCTCTATGAATTCTCTCTCCCTCCCTCTCACTCTCAAGTGCCTCCCACTCCCCCACCCTCTCTCTCTCTCCCTCCCTCTCCCTCTCAAGAATATCTCTCCCCCCCCTCTTAGATCTATCTCTTAGGTCTCTCCCACTCCCTCTCTCTCTCAATTCTCTCCCTCCCACTCTCCCTCTCTCCCTAACTAGATAAATATCTATCCCCTTCTCTCCCTCCCACCCTCTCTCCCTCCCTCCCACCCTCTCTCTCTTGGGTCTCTCTCTCTCCCATTCTCTCTCCTTATCAAGTATCTCCCTCTCTCCATCTCAAGTCTCTCCCACTCTCTCTTCCTCCTTCTCAGGTATTTCTCTCTTTCTCTCTCACTCTCAGGTCTCTCTCTCTCTCTCTCCCAAGTCTCTCCCTCTCCCTCTCAAGTCTCACTTTTTGCCTCCCTCTCAGGTCTCTTTGTCTCTGTATCTGTCTTTCTCCAAATTATCTCTCTCTCTCTCTCTCTCTCTCTCTCTCTCTCTCTCTCCCTCTCAAGTCTCACTCTTTGTCACCAACTCAAGTCTTAGGTATCTCTCTCTCAAGTCTCTCCCACTCTCTCTCTATCTCTCCCTCCCTCTCAGGTCTCTCTCTCTCTAATCTCTCTCCCCATCCCTCCCCTCCCACTACCTCTCTCTCTCTCTCTTGTGAATTGGTTGCACATCAATATATATATAATATATACTTGAAATGAAGAAAATGGGGGATCGTCTATCTTTTAGGAGATGTAGAACAAGGGGTAGATCCCTATTTCCTTCAAGTTTCACTCAAGGAAACCCTAGATATCTCAATCCAATAATAGAATGAGAGAGAGAGAGAGATCTGCTAAAGGTTGTCCTAGGGTAGGTTTAGAGACTAAAAAGTGGTTCACAACCAAGCTAGGTCTTGGAAAGACTAGTAACATGCAATATCTAATTATGAAACTTATTGATATGTAAGACCTAAGTAAATGACCTATAAATGAATGCAAAACAAAATAGAAGACTGAGAAATCAGAGAGGTGCACCTGGAAACCTATAGCAGCTTGAAACAAGACCTAAAATGCTGAAAATGTTGAAATTAATGCACAATAGGACTCATACGCCAGTCTTGGTGTATCAGTCCCAAAATAGGGTTTCTACGTTGAATCAAGAATCTGGTGATGACAAGTCTGGATCTTTAGAAATCTAGAAAAGTGACTATATTGGGACTCATGCACTAGAAGTGGCATATCAATCCTACTTGGCTTTTTTGAAGTATCAAGATATGAATCTACTCTTCAATCTTTGCTCTTCCTTCTCAACCTGATTTTTGGGTCTGAACTATCAAATTCTTCTTTATAGATGTCTTTTAGTGATCTTGTAAACAAGGTGACAACTTTGACAACTTTGCACACTTGACAACTTCTTTCCAATCTTTCTCTTTAATGTGTCTTCAACCTAGACCTGCAAATCACACACTAAGGAGAGGGGAAAATGTTGTTTCATTAGTGGATAGGGGTTTGCCTTGGTCATACCCCATTTTGGTAATCAAAACTTGAAATGAAATGAAATAGAAAGTAGGAATTATGAATGAACAAAATGGTATATTTTGTTGTGCCTTTTGCACGCACGCCCCGTTCGAAACGGGGACCCTCTTTCCCTCTTTGGTTTTTGGTTCCTTTTGTTTTGCCTCATTGTGTGTACCCATTTTTGTGTCCCAACTGTAGGGGGTAGTACGTTCCCCAATGCCATATTTGAAGTCTCGGGCTAACCCAGGTTTTCCTTGTCAAAATTCTGGCATCTGTGGCAACTTTCGGGTTTCCTTTTCCGGATTGCCTCTGTCGGATTGCCTCTGCCGAGTTTCCTTCCCCAGATTTCCCCTGTCGGGTTTCCCTGGCCGGGTTTCTTGTCGAGTTTCATTGTTTCGACGACGGTCACGGGACGACTTCCCGGACACCGAACTTCGGACCTCCCGCCGCCCCTACGTTTTCAAATCCACCAACTCCACCAGCAGTCGTACGATGAATTTAATGTTGCATTAATGGTTGTTTTTGGCTATAAAATCGATTTTTTCGACCGTCCTTGTCAAAAGGCTCGAACGATTGAAGGTTGAAGAACTCCCAGTCCTCAAAGTTTTCCTCCTCTCAGATTTCGAGTGTTTTCTCGACGACCTCCGCGTGCTCGACAACTTGTTCTTTGGGATTTCGAGGTAGGTTTTCCATCCGCGCCCCCTCGCTTTTGTTTTGCGAATTTTTGGATTTTGCTAAGGGTAAAATGCAAAATGAAACCCAAATTGAGTAAATTTGTACCCCCCGCACAAAACCCATGTTTTAGAAATATGAAAGTCGACCTTTAGATCACCCAAAATTCGATTCGGAACTTCATCATGCCACGGCTGTTCTTCGGAACAACGCTGGGATCTTCTGGGCCCGGGTCTTCCCACGGCCGTCCGTACCCCTTTTTGAATGTTTGAACTTGCTTTTTCCTTTTTCGGATTTCCACCTCCGGAATTCCCTTCCCGGGATTCCGTTGTGTCTCTGCCATTTCAAACGGCCCTGCCCGAGCGTCCTCCCGACCCTCGGACCCCGGACCCTAGAAGTCTGTCTAGATTCAAGCTTCGTATTCTTCAAATCTACCCTTAGAATTCGGCTTCCGGAATTCCCTCCTCAAAATTTCATCCCTATTTCGCTGTTTTAAATGGCTTTCACCTTGCGGCGTTCTAGACTTCGCTTCCTAGCCGCAAAATCTTCCATCTCCCGGTTGAAACCCTCGACACTTTCTGCCATCTCGGATTTTTGCCTCCGAAATTCCCTTCTCGGGATTCCGTTGTGTTTTTGCTATTTCAAACAGCCTCGTCCGAGCATCTTCCCGGATCCCGGACCCCGGTCCGCGATCCGTCGCAACTTGAAACCTTGGCTATTCTTTCATCTGAGCTCCATCCAGATTCTGAATGCCGGAATTCCCTTCCCGGGATTCCGCTTCTCCTGTGCCGTTCTAACAGTGAACTCGTAGCATCTTCCCGACCTTCGGGTCCCGGTTCTCCGTTCGCCGTCCGATTGTTCCGAATCCTCTAACTGCTTTCGGAAACCTCGTCCTGGGTTTCCTCCCTTGGATTTCCTCTTTCATTCAGCCATTCCGCATGACCGACCCAGAGCCGCTTCCCGGCAACGGCAATTCGAGACCCAGATTACGTCACCCAGAATTCCATTTCCTCTGCGTCGTTTCAAATGGCTTCCTTGCAGATGATGCCCAAAATCTCTATTGGGGCATCAAATGATCTCCAAATGTAAAATGGATTTTGACCCATTTTCTAGAATTCACATCTCCTCCATTTCCAACTTCAAATCTTCAAATCTAACCTTGAGAAGTGCATATGGGAATTCCATTCTCATTTTTCCCTTTCAAACGACATTCTTCCAAGGGATTTCCGGCCCAAGAACTCTGGATTGTTTGCACTACCTTCTAAATGGTGAAGTATCTAGCTTCCATGACTATTAAATATGAATTATGATTGCTGGACTAATCTTGACATGCAGGGGTTTGTCGATGGCCATTGTATCAAGTTCATTATTACTGATTCTAGTCTTTTGTGCAGGATTTATGGAATCCGGTCCAGAGACTTCCGGTGCTTCCAGGAAAGGAAAAGGAACAGCCAAGCCACCAAGGGGCAAGGAAGACTGAGACCTGATGAAGTACAAATTCCAAGGGGTCCCTATTCAATTGAGGATCAATACCCTTTGGAGGGATGTCTCAGATACCAACATCGGGCAAGTCGATGTTGATGAATTCACGCAGAGGGTCAGAATGAACCCAAAAATAGCAAATGCAAAATTGATAAAGAGCAGTGGGCTTGCTAAGGCTGCAGGTTTCCCACCGGCCCTAGTGGCCCTAAAGCTGGTAATGGCGTGCGTGGAGGCATACCAATCTGATACCAGAACCATTGTGGATCATGAGGGGAATATCCTTGCAGATATGTCTCCATCAGGTATAACTGAGACCTTCCACATTCCCGCCTTTGAGAGCATGGAGGTCCCCACCATGGAAGACTGTAAAGAAGTATGGGAGTAGGACCCATTGGGTTGTAAAAGGCTTATTAACCAATGCTGGTTGAAGGAAAAACGGGCAAGTGCTGGGAAGCTTCCTCAGGAGCTCTACCATAGCGATTTCTTCGAAGACTACCATGACCTTGTAACTCTACTAAGCCGAGTCATGGGCCTTCCCGACGTGGTTTTCTTCCAAGAATGGATGTTCTACTTCATAGAACAGATTCTCCAAGGTAAGGGTACCGCATTCTATTGGGGCGAGATCATCAGTGACCGCTTCCACGAGTAGTTCACCACCGTGAAGAAAACCAACAAATTCTTCATGACCTCATACTTGGTGTATTCCCTCACCAATCGATGACACTATCAGGGATTGACAATGATGCCCAGTGATCCAACGGGGCCAGAGCTCAAGCCTTATGACAAGTACCCTCAGTTGCAGTTTTGAAATTTCAAAAGGAAATACTGTAGGGTGAATGATGCATTCATTGCCCACGTCATCCGGTCTGTTGGAGGGGATTTCCATAGGAGAACGTCCCATAGTGCCAGGGTCCTCCTCAAGCAGTACACCTTCTGGTACGTTCAGTTCCCAAGGTTCGCATACATCCGTGCTGAAGGATTCTCCGATAAACCAAACAAGTTGCCCCGGTACCCAAATGACCAGATTATTCTCTTGGAGCTGACTCGGCAGCTGTGACACATTCACAGTGTCTTGAGTGAAAAGTATCTGGTGGGCCCCGTCTACCCCATGAACCTTGGTCAGGGGATGTATAAGGTCAACACTTCCTAGTGCGCAGGATATTTGGAAAGAGAACTGGTAGAGTATAATTTTGAACAATACACAGCGAGACCACGAATGGATCCCTATGGCCATGTCAGAAAGGCACTAGGACGTGAATACGCCCACCTCCACAACATCGAGGACTTTCGGGCCAACTGCAGGGATGATCTTGAGGTACGGTTGTGGTATTATATGTGCATGACTGTCATCCATGTACGAAGGGTGAAATTATGCCCGGTCCTCGATTAGCTAGAGGAGGATGAGGACACAGTGGTGGATCCGGGATATGATGCAGTTTCCAACTTGCCGCTCCCCGCTATCAACTGGAATGCACCAGAGCTTAATGATATTAGTGTGCTCACCAGGTCCGTTGAAGTCTGAACAAGAGCATGGATCGACGAGAAGGTGGCCCAATTGAAACAACAAGGGGTCGTCCTGACATACACCGAGATTGCAAGTGAACATGTAAGTGAGCCAAGTGGCTCCGAGGGTGAGGAAGCCGCCGCTGCAACTGGGGAGACATCTAAGCCCCCACCATCTCTGAAGACCAAGAAAAGAAAGGAGGCTAGCGAACAACTGCCTAAACCAAAAGTCTATACCCGTAAGTCTTCCAAGTCGGAGCCCTCTAAGAAGAAAAGAAGAACAAGTGGAGGCACGAAGACAATGGTGATGCCCAAGGGTTCGCCCCTCGGGATCATGAGCAAAGGATCTAGTTCGTTTGTATCTCCACCCATTACAATCACTGCCGCCACCCCGCTTGCCTCAATTCTAGCTTCTGCTTCCTCCCCACCTGCGGTGGATATCTCCGTCCACCTTGCTCCTACTCCTCCAGTATTGTAGGTCATTCTCGTAGATTCATCGTCCGCCGCCACCTCACCAATGACCTCTTCCTCCATGTCTCCTTCCCTTCCTTTTGTTTCCGCTACCACAACACTAGCCCCAAGCCTTCTAGAGTCTTTTGTGAAGTATATGCAGAATGTTTCGTCTAAGCTTTTGGGGATTCTCACCAATACGATAGTCCAGGCTGCAATAGCTCAAGCTATGGTCTCCGCTCCAACGACATCCCCCTCTACTGAATCACCAAAGATGAAAGCGACTATGCAGATATCAGACGAGCGTGAATGACAACAACTTGAGGTTGAGAAGGTGCCAGAGTATGAAGAATTTGAATATCACGGACATCCCTTGTTTGAGCATCATAAGATTGATGAGGTGGCCTATGAGTCTTCCAGTGAGGGCAGTGAGGACCTTGATACAGAATTGATTCGAGAATCGAATGACCCCGAGCTCAATGCAGAGTGGGGCAAACAACTCAAAGAAATTGAGGACAAGGAGGCCGAGGATCGAATTGCATAGGAAGGGGAGACTGCTGCTCCAGAGATGGAAGGTGATAGGTCTCCAACCGAGGAACATGGCTGGATTCTAGAGCATGATAAGGAAACTTTCCTCCATGAGAACAAACCAACAGAGAGCCCCGAGGAGCATCAAGATACTTTGAACAAGGAGGAGGATGTTGAGAAGAAGGATTCACCCAAGGAGCAGCTACGTACTGAGTCCCTCGCTAAACATGAGACATCCGAGCAAGGTTCTGATAAAGGAAAGGAAGATGTAGGAACAAATGAGAAGGCTCTTATTGTCAGTACTGTTGAACTCGAAAAGGAGGACAACGGGACTCAAAGTGTACCGCCAGGGGAAGAACCTCAAATGCCTAATTGGCTGCAAAGACAGCTCAAGCAAAAGACTCCCACCTTGAAGGATCCCAAGGCAAGGTTGGAAGCCATCATGGCCAAAGCACGAATAAGCACTAGAAAAGAGAAGAAGCCGAGGGTCAGATCAAGGGTAGTGCAAATAGCAACGCCGATGGTTGGAGAACAAGGCATAACCTACAACGTCTCCACCATCAACCTAGGAGTGGCCACAAGGGAACATAAGGTCGAGCATCTCCAGGAGTCGGTCACCACAGTGGTACACCTTATCCAATAGGATAAGATCTCCAAAGAAGAACTAAAGGAGCAGGTGGCTGACCTAACAACTTATATTCAGCAGTGGTCATCTCTAGATGAGCAGCCTACAACATCATCAGCCCCAGCTCAGTTGCTGTCTAGAGAATAGATTAACAAGCTCGAAAAGAGGTGAAACTTGGACAAAACTATGAAAAATTGGTTCCGACAAGTTTTGGACATAGGGAACACGAGCATCAATTTGGTTGCCTGGGCAGCAAATAGGTTCCTAGAGGTTCAGAAAACTCTCGAGGACACAAGACATGTCTGTGAGAAGTTCCCAAGGAAATACGATGTAGCCTACCCAAAGATTGAGGCCATTCTCGCGTTGCCGAGTGATATTTGGAAGAAGGACCTTGCCTTCAAAGACGTTGATCACTGGCTGGTGGATACCTGGAAGCAAGACTATAATCACCGAAAGAGGAGTCTGGAGCAGATTTTGGAACGGATAACGCTAGACATTGAATGGGCAAGGGATTCCAGATAGGAGTGTACTCAGTATCTCCAACTGATGACGGGGTATGAGGTTCCCACGGTCGAGATCAATCCCGAGAACATCAAGTCCCACTTCTTGAAGATTATGGAAGATGGGATATCTACCGAAATCACCACTGAGTTCATGTGTTTTGCGGCCTGAGCCTTTGCGCAATCAGAAGCTTGCAAAGAGAATGATGCTAAGTATGAGGAAGACTGGAAGAAGCTTGGCAGTAATTCTTAGGAAGGGAGTTACCAAATCTTGAAATCCGACATCCTGGAGGTAGATAAGCTTTAGTCCTTGATCCTAAGTTTCATGGAGTATGCTGCGTTGAAAAAGCGAGAGGGCAATCCAGTCATCGACGAAGAGTTCCTTGAAGAATAGCTACAACAAAGGGCAAATGGCTAAAAGAGAAATTTGCTACAGTGTTGTCACTAGATGACGAAATAGGGAAGAGACAAGGAAGTATTTTTAAATGTAATATATTTGGGGGTAGGTGAAACCCTAATGTAAAATGAATCTTGGCCACATAATGGAATCAAATCTTGGCCACTCATTTTGTTTTTTGAAAACTATAAATAGGGCTCTCCTCCTCTCATTTTGAGAGAGTTGAGTTGTTGTAAAGACATGCTGCAGAAATTATAAATAGCAAATACAGTCATTTTCTGGTGTATTTTCTGAGTTTCTCAATATGTTTCATGATTCCTCTCCCTTTTAGTTATAGTTTTTCTTTAAGTTACTTTGTTGTTCTAGCATCTTCAATTTAAACTTGGTAGATTTAGTATGTTATTTCTGGTTTTTGGAGATAGTTGTTGTGTGTATGCTTTCCTTGTCCATACTTTTGGTCATTTGTTGAAGGTAGATGACTGTGCAAAGTTAGTCTGGACTTTCATTCCATTGCTGCTCATTAAAATTTATCTTTATTCATGTTTCCATAATGAATGAATGATGAACATCTGCAATCCCTAGAAGATAGCACATATTTCATGATATTGTGATAATTTTGATTAAGTGAAATCCAGTTTAAGGAAACTGTCCATAGCAAGAACCTCCATGATCACTATTCATCAGTAGTTGCAGGTCCAGGAAACATCCTTCTTCCTCGCCCTTTTCTTTTTCCTTTTTTTTAGAAATAACTTGTGCCAAGGTTCGTTGCACATTGTAAAGCCAAATTTGACGAAATAATGGAGTTTAAGACTGTTGTCTGAGCCTGTAGCAAAGCATAGTAATTCCAGATCTCTAGAGCTCCATTCATCCACCCAATTCTCCTTCAGCTTCGACCACGTAAGTCCACCTTGTGATTCTAGCAAATCACATAAACAACTGAAATATTCCAAGCACTGTCAAGACCTGACATCTGAGAGACCTTGGGATAGTGTTCTACAATTTGATTGTGGAAGATTGTCTTTCAAGAGAGGTAATGCACCTACGTATTACCTTTGTTGTAAAGTGCATAAAAAAACCATCAACATATTTCCACTCACCAAACCCTAGGAAAAAAGTGCTACTAACATGTATGAGATGGCTAGCATGAATGTGGATCTTGACTCTTGCTTGAATGTTGTAGATCTTGAATTGAATGCTTGATTGAATCATAAATCCATACATCACAAATGTTAGCTCAAAAACAAACATGATGCATGATGACTTTGACATGATACATGATACTTGAATAATGCTCCAAAATACTTGATAATCAGCTCTTGAATGCTCTTGTGAACTCAAATTTTCAATTCGGATGCTTATTCAACTTGTTAGGTCACTTGATTTATTGTTAGGAGAAAAATGAATGATATAATCTTGTATTTATACTTGTTTATTCCAAATTTCTTGAAATTACAACACTACAAGCCGACATCAGATCTAGGAGAATAAAATACCACCAAGAATTTGAATTTAATTTGAGTCTATGCTAAGCAAGACTCATATTCCAGTTGGGGCGTATGAGTCCCATTAAGCTAAGCTTGGGACAAATTTTTCAAGAAAGGCTTAGATTCATGTAAAATCCAGATCGGGCCCCCAAAACTTAGGTGGGACCCATATGCCCAAGATGGCGTATGACTCCCATATCACTAAATTTGGGCCATACAATCCAAAAATACATGATTATGATTGGATATTGGTAAATTCCATTATTAATCTCATAAATATGCATTAATTAAGGCTTGTGGATTTAAAATAAGGTCAAATAAGGCATAAAGAAGCCCAATTTATTAATAAAAACCCTAGATTAGCGTGAAAGTGTAAAGGTATGATTGAAAACATCCTAAACTAGGTCCAATTATGTCCATTTAGTTCAAAAGGGCCTAAACAAGTGGGAAAATGTAAAGGGCTACATTTTTGTACAACACATTTAGCCCCCACTTTAGTGAGAGGAGGAACTTACTTCAAACTCACACTAAAGTAGAAAAAATCACATCAAGAGGGGTCCAAATGTACCAATGCTAGTAAGATAGGATGACAATGATCAAGAGGGTTGCACAAAACCATAGGATCAAGATCCTATGGTAAACCAACATAAGCACAAAGGAACACACATCAAAATAATGCTATAAGCAATAAAAAGGAACAAGCATATAGTGCCAAAGACAAAGAGAAAGAAAAATGAAAACAAAAAAAGGGGTGGATCAAGCTTCAACCATTTGTCTTGTATGTTGTGGATAAGATCTAAGTTATTTTTCTAAAAATGCATGCTCACTCTCAAGCAACAAAACTCTAGGTTATCCACTGGGTAAGTATCCAAAACGGTGAGACACATATGCACATGACTGGTATGCACTTACATAAACAAGCAAGTGGCTATGGGAAAGTCACACCTAAGTTCGGCTCCCATATGTAAAACTATACCAAAGCTATACCTCCTGATAAATTTGATAAGGAACCACACAAAAATGAGCTTTGAGCTTCATGAGGCAAGCAAAGCTTTGTATGCTTGAAACTCATGAACAAACAAGATAGCTCCACAGACAAGCAAAGTGTGTTATTCAATGTGGCCATATAACAAAAAATATAAATGCAAAATAGTGTAAGGTATGTTCAAAGAATTTTTTCTTAGTTCATGTAAGGTCTTAACTTAGGGAACAACACGCCTAATGTCTCCAAGGGAGGACCAATCAAAGAATATAAGATTCACAACTTAGGGGATTCAGTGTGTCACATCAAGCCACTAAGATGAATATAATATGCTAAGAGAGATCACACTCTTGAAGGAAATCACACCCAATGTCACCAAAAAGTGAAAGATGCATCACATGAAGTAAGAAGACTACACAATGAAACATGAAAAATAAAAAAATAATAATGCCAATGTATTCCCCTACTTTAAAGAAATTTCTAAACACCATGCTGTGAGAAATTACTTTAAAGTAACAAATGATAAATACTAACAATAAAGAAGACATGAGAGCTTATTTGGAAATCTCTATGCCAAGTCATAAGTTTCCAAATAAAGCTGCGTCATGTAAAAGGGGAGGGGTTTCCCCCAAAATAAAATTCCAAACACATGAGGGGTCCATGGATTTAGTGTCAGTATGTCTTTGCTACAATGTTTTTAGAGAGCTCAAAATTGTCATCATTACCCAAATAATCATAGAACAAGAAGAATGACACAAAGAAAGTGAAAAGAATGAAAATATAAAGGGTCAACATGGAAGAGACATGAGTGTCTCAACACCTTGCATCATCCCCAAAAAGAAAACACAAGACAAATGAAAAGATAAAGATAAAGGAAAAGCTTTTGGGTCAACGTGGAAGAGACATGAGTGTCTCGATGCCTTGCACTATCCCTAAATGGAAAACACAAGACAAATGAAAGATAAAGATTTATGAAATAGAGAAGAATGTAGATAAAAATAGAGGAATGTCACAAAGAGAGAGAGAGAAACATCAAATAGAACACTACGAGGAAATCACATTACACACATGCAATCACATGAAATAAACAGGAAAAAGAAACAATCCAAAAGACTAGTAAGGCATGTGTGAGTCAACCTATTAGTAGGTCATCCACATCCCAATCATTTTCATCATATAAAAAAGGTAACTAGCCAAAAGGACAATGACAAATGCATTACTAGGACAAAGCTATCTAATTCTTGCCCCCACCATGTGTAAGACAAGGATGAGACAAGTTGGGTGATGGGAATGAGCTCCTTACCCTTTTGAAATGATTTGCAATAAATGTAAAGAATGTAATAGTGAGAATGTGATTACTCTACAACTATTACATGACAACAAGTGAAAGAACATGCTTTAAGGGACTATTTCTATGATATCAAACTTTTTAAACATTTATTTTAAAGAATGATACTCATTAGTAATATGTCCAAGAACTCTATGATATTGACAATGTGATGTGTTTGTATTCTTAGGATTTGGAGATCGATCTTCTCTTATGGGTGGTAATGTAATCAGTCCTTGATTTAAAAGTATTTTTAAAGTTCTTTCAGTGGAAATTGGTGGACAAGGGAATTTTAGTTTCTTTAGTTTGTAAGGCCTTTTTCACTTGCTAGATTCACCAATTTCTTGAGTTGAATGTTGAGGAGGAGGACCTAATATGATTCTATCATCCTTATCATCATTGTGAGGCATTGGTTGTTCTTTAGGAATGAGGACACTTTTGTCAAGAGGAGGATCTTGACATCCTAACCCTTTGGTGTCTTCAGTTGGTATTTTCTCTAAGAGTTGATGAATTTCATGGTCACTTGTTGTATCACATCCTTTTTTTCTTAAGAATATGAATCCTTTTTCATATGTCTCTTCTAGATTGATGGGAGTGTTGATCACTTTGTTAACATAGGATGGCTGAATGTTTTCTTGACTAGAGGAACTAGGTTCACCTATTTTAGGGAACTTAGATTCGGTTTGTGTCTTAGTTTCAGGAACGAGGTAACCAAACATCTCAAGTCAAAGGATGATAGGGGGTTTTTGTTTGTTTCATGGATGGATAAAAGGATGCATTAGTTTCAAGTTTGTTAAGGAAATCATTTAAAAATTTGTTCATGCTGCCGTCATCTTCTCCAATGGTGTCAACATCCTGACGAGGATATGCATTAGGAGTTGAGTGAGCATGAGAAATTTCAATTTCATTAGGGTCATTTCCAAAAGCATAGCTTGACACATCCACTAAGGATTTCAAGGACATCTCCAACTTACCAAAGCACATATCCATGATGAAATGCAATGCAATAACTTAGAATAAAATGTATAAATGTAATGCACGTAATGAATTGAATGAAGTGAATGAAGAAAAAATTATGCAAACTAAAACAAATAACTAACAACAACAAATAGGAACACAAAAACAAAGTTTTTAATGCTAGAAAATGCAGTTTAAAATCTATAACAAGACTAAATCACCTTGAGGGGCATATGATTCCCAATCAGGGTTTTTCAGGGGTATGAATGGTGAATAATAATCACCATAGAATACCAAAAGAATAGGCAAAATCGCCTACAAAGGGGCGTATGAGTCCCAATTGAGGTTTTTTGCACGTTTTCAACAAATTATGTGTGAATGTTATGTTTTCTATTTTGGATGATGCCTAGACTAAGTGAAAATGCAGATTTTAAGTGAATTTCAATGATGCAAGAGACAAAAAGGCAACCTATATGCACTTTTACTAATAAAAAATTAAGAAACCCTGGCTACAAATTAACTAATGGAGAACCTAATGCAAAATTAATGAAAGATAGATATAGGATTATGATGCACTCCAAATTAGAATTAAGATGTTCTAAATGTAGGTTCACCAAAATGAAATGAAGAAAATGGTGGATCGTCTATCTTTTAGGAGATGAAGTGCAAGGGGTAGATCCCTATTTCCTTCAAGTTTCACTCAAGGAAACCCTAGAGATCTCAATCCAATGCTAGAATGTGAGAGAGAGATCTGCTAAAAGTTGTCCTAGGGTATGTTTAGAGACTAAAAAAGGGTTCACCACCAAGATATGGCTTGGAAAGACTAGTAACATGCAAGATCTAATTATGAAACTTAATTATATGTAAGAACTAATTAAATGTCCTAGAAATGAATGAAAAATAGAACAAAAGACTGAGAAATCAGAGAGGTGCACTTGGAAACCTTTAGTATCTTGAAACAAAACCCAAATGTTTTAAAATGTAGAAATTAATGCACACTGGGACTCATACACCAGTCTGGGCGTATCAATCCTAGAATAGGGTTTTTGAGCTGAAACAAGAATCTAGTGATGACAATTTTGGATCTTTAGAAATCTAGAAAAGTTGATATACTGGGACTCATATGCCAGAAGTGTCATATTAGTCCTACTTGGCTTTTTTGAAGTATCAAGATATTCTCTTCTCTTCAATCTTTGCTCTTCCTTGTCAACCTAATTTCTGGGTCTGAACTGTTAAATTCTGCTCTGTAGATGTCTTTTAGTGATCTTGTAAACAAGGTGATAACTTTGACAACTTCTTTCCAATCTTTCTCTTCAAGGTGTCTTAAACCTAGATCTACAAATCACAAACTAAGGAGAGGTAAAAATGTTGTTTTGTTAGTGGATAGGGGTTTTCCTTGGTCATACCCCATTTTGGTAATCAAACCTTGAAATTAAATGAAACAAAAAAGAGGAATGACGAATGAACAAAATGATATGTTACAACTCACCAAACCCTAGGAAAAAAGTGTTGCAAACATGTATGAGATGGCTAGCATGAATGTGGATCTTGAATCTTGCTTGAATGTTGTAGGTCTTGAATTGAATGCTTGCTTGAATCATGAATCCCCGCATCACAAATTTTATGATGCACTTGAAGGATGGGGTTTTTTTTCAAGCAACCCATCCAAGCAACCATAACACCACCAACAACCTTCCTTCAAAAATTGAAAACATTTGTAAATTTTTTTTAAAGGAAAATATAACCAAATCTTCTTCATTTAAATTCAATAATCTTATTTTTACATAAAATGTGAAACCACAACAACAACATATGCTACTAGAATTCCATAGGCTAAACTATAATCAATTCTACAGGAAAGACTCACTACAACTCCACAAACCCGTCACTTCTATCCATCATTGCTCCCTGATTATTACGAATCTTTTAAAATCCCTTATGGGTCTAGTGCACCTCATTCTTCGATTTTTGGATCATTTTGAAATTCTCAATTTAGTTACCATATGAGGAAGTTATGCCCAATTTACTGAAATTGGGTCTCATAGTCACAACCCAAACAATATTCACCTTCATAAAAATATGCAGTCAAAACTCTCCCTCTTCCATTCTAGGCATGGAAATTCTTGTAATTGGCCTCTTAATTGTTCTACCCTAACAATTTTCAAATATTTTCCTAAATTGACATCTATTATCCCATTCTTGCACCTCCACTACCTCAACACTTGCACCAAGAAGATTTTAGCACTAATGGCCAACAATTTCAAATTGTCAGGAGTTACAAATAATTAAAATATAATATCTCCCAACCAAATGAAATGGTTTTACAATTAAAATTCATGCCAAAAACAAGTGTATGGTAAGGGGTTCCTTTAAAGGTTGTTAAAGGAAGAAAAAACAAGAAATATATCATGCTTGCAAGACCAACATTACACCAAAATTCAAGAAAATAAAATAAACCTTTTTGGGTGTGCATAATTGTTTGGTACCATTGGATGATCCTACTATTAGAACAGAATGATCTACTGAGAGGAGGGTGAATCAGTAGATACTAAATTTTTTCATTCAGAAAGATCTTTTGCAGATTTAAACTCAAACTCAAATGTGTAGTTCAAAGCATGAATATATATAATACTCACAAGCATAAAAGAGATCAACACATAACACCATATGTACATGGAAAACCAAAGATGAGGAAAACCACAGTGAGAAATGATGCTAGGATCTACTGTCCTAATCCAACCTCATAAGAAATAAAGTTTAGTTACAACTTTAAGAGCTACAACTCTAAGGAAGATTCAACTCCCTGTTTAGAAGCTACAACTTCAAGGATGCTGCTACACCTTGTTTTAGGAGCTACAACTCCAAGGAGATAACTATCTCCTAATCTAAGCTACAAATCAATATAATGAGGCTACAACCTCTAAATATTTACACTTTGAAGTATGCATAAAACTGGCTCTTCAAAACCTATAATGCATCAATTGAGTACATTACACTTCTCTCTCTATTCCTTCTCACACCACTATAATCAAATTCATGTATATTTAGATTTTCTACTTTATGTTACGGTAACCCGCTTCAACTTGCATACCACTTATCTTCTCACACTCACACTCTCTCTCCCCTTTCTTTTTTATATCTATTTTTTTCTTTTTCCAACTCTTACATATCAAAATCTCTATTAGGGTTTTTCAGTTGCTACCTTCTTCAGTAAGTTACTGGCTCACCTTGAGCCCTACAACATTAAATTTGGATGCAAATAATTTTTCCCAAATTGGCTCTACTTTCAAGTGCTAGAGATGAATACATTAAATGCATGCTCTTATCAATATGATTAGATTTGATCTTGATCACTTCCACAATCTGTTTTCCGCCCTCCTATTTCTACCTCGAGATTCTCTCCATCTTACAGATCATCCACAAATTTCTGTTAGGGGTTCCATACATGTTATCTTCACCAGGAATCTTATTCACCTCGACCCATACACTATCATCCAACACTTAATTCAATTTCAAAGTATTTTCCCAAATCGGTTCTCTATCAAACCTTAGAAACTAGTATGCATTCAATGCATTCTCCTGTCCATTCGATCTAATTTGATCTCGTTCACCTCTACTATCAGTGTTGTTGTCTTGAAGATCAATGTCAATTATATGCCAACAATCTCCTTTGCATGATTTTCTCTTTTGACATCAATGGCAACTATATTCCAATGATCTCCCCCTTTGGAATTGATGGCTAAACTTGAAGCACTCATACAAGATATAGTATTGAAGTTGTGTACCAACTTGAATATTCTCACATCAACATAGCAACTCCCCCTATGTCATATATGTCTTCTCTTCTCAGCATGCTTCATATTTCTCCACCTTTATATTTTCTCCCCCTTTGACATCAATGGAAAAGGGTACACTCCCCCTGAGAAAATGCTTAAGTTTGAAAAATGTTGAAACCATCAAGTCATTAGAAATTGGTAAAACAAGATTTTACTTGACTTGATCACATTATGCCTAACTAGGGTTAAATAAATGATCAATGAAGCTCCTCCCTAGATGTATGTCCTATCACTAATATATAGTGATAAGAGGTGGGAGAAAATACTCCCAACATCTGCTTCAAGTATTCAAACTACTCAGTAGGAAGAGGATTTGTAAATATGTCATCCACTTGTTCCTTTGTTGGAACATACTCTATGATTACTTCCTTATCTAAAACCTTCTCTCTAATGAAGTGATACTTAATTGATATATGATTTGTTCTGGAATGCATCACTGGATTCTTTGAGATTTTTATAGCACTTGAATTATCACAAAGAATAGAGATAGGCTATGTATATTCAAATTTGATGTGTTTTTGTTGGATATTGTGGTTGTGTTTCTGATATGTGATTTTCATTGATGTCAAAACTATTAGCATTAATGATGCTTCAGGCTATATATGTCAAGGATATTGAGATATTTGTTAAAAATATAGTACAGGCAGCCAGTGGAGTTGAGAAGGTCAGAATGTTGGAAAGTTTTTTATGTTGAAGATTTGAAGGTGTGCTTCAAAGGGTTTGTTTCTGAATCTTTCTAGTATGTTGTCTAAAAGTTTTAGAGGTGCGCATGAAGTTTTGTGGAAGTTATGAAGATCTGTGTGCCTACAGTTATTTAGTTTCTATAGATGGTGTTCTTGGTTGAAGTGGATAAAATTCTGGAAATTTCATGTGTTGCGCATGTACTTGTGATGTTCAAGGATGAGTCTAGATCATACTCTATCCCTTTTGTACATCCGCAGTGATTGGAGTGTTCGTGATCAAATATTTTTCTGACGTGTGCCCAATTTTTCATGTTCTTGGTTGACATGATGATGTTAGTGTGTTGCGGATCCATGAGGATTAATATTTTATTGTTTGGCATGTTTGGAGGTGTTTTTTTGGGTCCTCACTATGTTGTGATCGACTTGTGTTGGTGCGAATTGAAATTTATTCATGTATTGAGGTCGACAGTTGTAATTTATTCTTTATTTGTGCTCGACTAAATAGTGGATGTAAATCCATGTAGCGGATATATATATGAGATTGTTTTCCTCATTTTGAGGAAATTCTTCAAGTGTACAAGTGATGTAAAAGTGTGAATAAAGGTTAGATCATTTAGAGCAGAGTGTGGAAGAGATTGAGTAGAGTTTGGAAGAGTTTGTAGAAGTTTATGTGCACCTAACTGGAACTGTAATCAAGCTTTTGCAGAAGCTATTTTCTCAGTTCAAATTCATTAGATGGATTTAATCTGATTACTATATGTAAGGCAACGAGCCTTCCCTTTGAGTAGTGCGCTCTAGGCAGTGCACCTGAATGCAAGTGCATTCATTTTTATTCTTCATTATACTTCTAATAGGGTATAATCTTGTGGACTAACATCCACTGTGGTTTTTCTTCTAACAGGGTTTCCACATACAAAATCTTGGTGTTCATGTGTCTCTGATGTGTTTTTGATTTAATGCTTGCACTATTAATTATCAGATATGTAATCTAAGGTTGATTAATGTTGTATAAGTTTGATTTTGGTAACAACTGATTCACCCCCCTCTTAGTTGTCTATCCTTGTTTTTCCAACAATTGGTATCAGAGCTAGTTCCTCTGAAAGAAGCTTAATAGCTTGAGGTGATCCGAGATGGAATCATTCAAGAAGGATAGTCCTAGATTCGATGGTACAAACTACTCTCTATGGAAAGTCAAGATGGAGTGTCATTTGAGGTGCATTGGTGAACCTTTTTGGAAGATGACACAAAGTGCATATACTGTTCCTCAGAATGGTCCTTCCTCTGAAGATGAGATCAAGCAAGCATAAATTAATACCAGGGCAGTAGAAAAATTGGTGAGTGCTTTGACAGATTAATAGATGACAAATGTGATGGGATTGAAGACTGCATACCCGATTTGGAAAAAGTTGGAAACATTGTATGAAGGAGATGCACTAGTGAAAATTGCTAAGCTAGAAAGTCTAAAGGGAAAATGGGAAAGATTGATGATGAGTGAAGATGAGAACATCTTTTCCTTCTTGCATAAATGAATTAGTGATGGACATTAGATGTGCCGGTGGAACTTTGGATGATGATGAAATTGTGGCTAAGATACTTAGATCTGTTCCCCCTTCCTACAAGACAAAAGATCATGCTATTGATGAACTCAGGATAGTGACAAATATTACAAAAGACATGTTGATTGGAAAATTTTCTGCATTTGAATTGAGTGAATTCGGCAAGTCTACTCCTAAGACTGAATCTTCCTTCAAGGATACTATATCTGGGAAAAAGAAATATGATTCAGGAGAGAGTTCCCAAAGAACATTCAGATATGAAGATGAGATGAAGCAGATTGAAGATGAAGAAAAGGAATTGGAAGAACTAGAAGCATTGATTGTGAAAAGATAATCAAGAGGTCATGTTAAGTATAAAGGAAAGTTACCTATTAAATGTTTTTCTTGTAGTAAGATAGGTCATTTTATAGCTAGATTTCCTGAAAGAGTTTCAAAGTAAAAACTTGAGAAAACTAGATTTCAAAGAAAGTGCTATTATGCTGAAGAAGGTGTAACTGATGAAGAATCTGATAAAGAAACTAGAAATGAAGATGAATGGGTATTTATTGCTATCAAAGAAAATGGTTAGGTGTCCATTGAATCTACTAGTAATGTGAATGTTGAGAAAGCTCTTGCAGCCAAAGTTGAAGAAAAAGATGAGTGGGTAATTGACAGCGGATGCTCACATCATATGACTGGTGACAAAAGCAAGTTTGTAAACTTAGAAAACTATGATGGTGGTGTTGTGAGATTCAGAGACAACACTTCTAGTGTGATTCGTGGCATAGGAACTATTTCTTTTTGTGGTAAGCACAATATTGATGATGTTGTTTATGTAGAAGGATTAAAGCATAACTTGTTGAGTGTTGGACAAATGGTAGACAAGGGTTACAATCTGCAGTTCAAGGATGGTAAGTGTGGGATAAGGGGAAGTTCAGGAAATATGATTGCTTCAAGAACATAGGCAAAAGGTAATATCTTTCATTTGAGTGTTGCTAGTGAAATTTGTTTGATTGCTCAGATTGATGTAAGTTGGATATGGAATAGGAGGTTGTGCCATGTAAAATTTGATAAAATTATCAAGATAAGCTATAATCAAGCACTTAGAGATCTGCCTAAGTTAGTGAAGCCTACTAACACTATGTGCAAGGAATTTCAGATGGGAAAGCAAACAAGAAATTATTTTCGGAGCAAACAATATAGATCTAATGGAGTACTGGATTTGATACATATTGACCTATGTGGTCCATCTAGAATCAAAAGCCTTCAAGGTGAAAGGTACTTTATGTTGCTCATTGATGATTATTCTAGAATGATATGGGTTGTTTTCTTAAGAGAAAAACATGAAGCATTAGAAAAGTTCAAAAGTTTTAAAGCTATGGAAGAGAATGAGATAGGTCAAAGTATCAAATGTCTAAGGTCATACAGAGGTAGTGAATTCACTTCATGGGAATTCAATTATTTTTGTGAAGAGCATGGAATCTAAAGACAGTTATCTACTCCATGGACCCCTCAACAAAATGGAGTTGTTGAAAGAAAGAACATAACTGTTCTAGACACTGCTAGAACCATGATGCTGGAAGAAAATGTTCCTCATTTCTACTGGAGATAATTTGTAAGTACTATTGTGTACACCATTAATAGAGTGAATGTCAACAGATGCCTTTTGAGCTATGGTTTGGTTATAAGCCTACTGTTAAGTATTTCAAAAAATTTGGAAGCAAATGATACATCAAGAGAGATGATAATATAGGCAAGCTTGATGCTAGAAGTGATGAAGGAATCTTTCTAGGATACTCTACTAAAAGCAAAGCTTACCGGTGCTTTAATAAAAGATTGAAGAAAGTGGTAGAAAGTGCAAATGTCAAGAATGATGAAGATATTGGTAAATCATCCAAACCTAGTGGTTATGATTTAGATGATCAACATGATGGTGCTAATAATGAAAGTAATGTTCAGGCACAAAATCAATTTCAAATTGTTCCGATGAACCAAGGAAAACAAGAAGCAAAAACTAGAAAAACTGAATAAGAAAGAACACAAGAACAAGAGGTAAGAGAAAATCTCAAAACTTCTAAGTATGTAAGGTGAAATTATTTTGATAGTCAGATCATAGGAGACAAAAGAAAAGGTTTGAAAACTAGAAGAAGAATTCTGGAAGAGTATTGTCTAATCTCTAAAGTTGAGCCTAGAAATATTAGTGAAGCATGCAAATATGAACATTGGATGGAAGCCATGAAAGAAGAACTAATGCAGATACGAAAGAATGATACATGGGATCTTGTTCCTAGACCTCAGAACAAAAATGTGATTGGAACCAAGTGGGTGTTCCGGAATAAGTTGAATGAACAAGGTGATGTGGTCAGAAGCAAAGCAATATTGGTTTGCAAAGGTTACTCACAAATGGAAGGTATTGATTTTGAAGAAAAAATTCTCCTATTGCTAGAATTGAGGCCGTAAGATTATTTCTTGCTTATGCTACTTTCAAGAATTACAATGTTTATCAGATGGATGTAAAGTCAACATTTCTGAATGGTGAACTAGAAGAAGAAGTTTATGTTGAACAACTAGATGGATTTCAGTTGACTGATGAAAATGACATGGTATGCCGATTGAAGAAAGCTCTATATGGAATTAAGCAAGCTCCTAGAGCTTGGTATGCTAGAATGGATAAATACTTGTTGAAACTTGGATTCAATAAGGGTACTACTGACAACAATCTATATTTCAAGCTGGATCAGAACAAAGAATTGATCATTGAAGTCTTTGTTGATGATATTATTTTTGAAGGTGATGATGATTTGTGTATGAATTTTTCTGATGAAATGAAAAGTGAATTTGAAATGACAATGATAGGAGAGCTGAAATTATTTTTAGGATTTCAAATTACTCAGTTAGATGATGAAATCTTTGAATCACGGTCTAAGTATGTGAAAGAGTTACTAAAAAAGTTTGGCATGGAAGATTCAAAACCAGTTGGTACACCTATGGTGACCAGATGCAAACTTACACAAAAAGATGATTCTCCTAAAGAAAATCAGACAAGATACATGTTAATGATTGGTGGATTACTCTACTTGACTCAAACCAGGCCAGATATAATGAATGTTGTGTGCATGGTTGCTAGATTTCAAGTTGGTCCTAAAGAATCTCATTAGACTGTTGTGAAAAGAATTTTTAGATACCTGAAAGGGACAGTTGATCTTGGTCTTTGGTATCCTAAGGATGATGATCTTATTCAAAGTATTTTTACTAATGTTGATTGGGCAGGAGATGTAGATGACAAAACAAGTACCAGTGGTGGTGTATTCTTTTTAGGAAAGAAGTTGGTTTCTTTGCTAAGCAAAAAGCAGAACCCAGTTTCATTATCTACTGCTAAGGCAAAATACATTGTTGTTGCAAATAATTGTACCCGAGTATTGTGGATGAAGCAAATGTTGAGAGATGTCAGAATTGAGTATGAAGAACCCATTGCCATATTCTATGACAATTCAAGCACCATTAACATTTCAAAGAATCCAGTGTTGCATTCAAAGACAAAGCATATATCCATCAAGTATCACTTCTTGAGAGACAAAGTAAGTGACAAAGAAGTTATATTGGAGGACATACGTACCAAAGAGAAAAATGTAGATATCTTTACCAAGTCGTTGCCTAAGGATACTTTTGAGTACCTCAGAGGAAACTTAGGGGTGATTTCCCCTCCCAATCAGAACTAAGATGCAGGCATTTGCATCAGTTTGTGAATTCATCGCCATATCATATTCTGGATTGATGTTGTGGTGGATACTACTCAGGGGGAGTAGTCAGATGATTCAAATTTGAGATCAGAGCATGTGTACCTTTTCCGTTGATGTTAAAGGGGGAGAGAAAAAATGTGAAAAAGTGGGAAAGAAGAGCAATGAAGGAAATAGGGAAGAGTGCACAATCTCAGGGGGAGATTGTTGAAGAAGAGTTAGTTGGGTTGATGGTATTATTTTTTGCATCATGTGTTGCCATGAATGCCAAAGGGGGAGATTGTTGGATATTATGGTTGTGTTGCTGATATGTGGTTTTCATTGATGTCAACACTATTAGCATTAATGATGCTTAAGGTTGTATATGTCGAGGATATTGAGAAAATTGTTAAAAATATAGTGCAGGCAGTGAGTGGAGCTGAGAAGGTCAGAATGTGGGAAAGTCTTGTATGTTGAAGATCCTAAGGTGCACTTCAAAGGGTTTGTTGTTGAAGCTTTCTAGCATTTTTTCCAAAAGTTTCAGAGGTGCTTATGAAGTTTTGTGGAAGTTATGAGGATCTGTGTGCCTACTATTATTCAGTTTTTGTAGATGGTGTTCTTGGTTGAAGTGGATGAAATTATGGTAATTTCATGTGTTGTGCATGTACCTGTGATGTTCATGGATGAGTCTAGATCATGCTCTATCCTATCTATATTTTCGTAGTGATTGGAGTGTTCGTGATCAGAGATTTTTCTGATGTGTGCCCAATTTTTCATGTTCTTGGCTGACATGATGATGTTAGCATGTTGAGGATCCATGAGGATTAATATTTTATTGTTTGGCATGTTTGGAGGTGTTTTTTTGGGTCCTCACTATGTTGTGACTGACTTGTGTTGGTGTGCATTGAAATTTATTCATGTATTGAGGCCGATAGCTGTAATTTATTCTTTATTTTTAGCCGACTGAATAGTGGATGTAAATCCGTGTAGTGGATATATATATGAGATTTTTTTCCTCATTTAAAAAAAAGTGCTCAAGTGTACAATTGATGTACAAGTGTGAATAAAGGTCAGATCATTCATAGCAGAGTGTGGAAGAGTTTTTAGAAGCTTCTGTGCACCTAAATAGAACTGTAATCAGGCTTTTGAAGAAGCTATTTTCTCAGTTCAAATTCATTAGATGGATTTAATATGCTTATTGTATGTAAGGTAATGAGCCTTCCCTTTGAGTAGTGTGCTCTAGGCAGTGCACCTGAATGCAAGTGCATTCCTTTTTATTCTTCATTACACTTCTAACAAGGTATAATCTTGTGGACTAACATCCATTGTGGTTTTTCCCCTAACAAGGTTTCCACGTACAAAATCTTGGTGTTCATGTATCTCTGATGTGTTTTTGATTTAATGATTGCACTGTTAATTATCAGATCTGTAATCTAAGGTTGATTAATGTTGTATAAGTTTGATTTTGGTAACAACTAATTTACCCCCCTCTTAGTTGTCTATACTTGTTTTTCCAATACTTTTAACGTCCTCTTCATCCACAAGACTTGTGTACAACATGCAACAACAACAAAATATTCTACTTTTGCAGTAGAAAGAGTGACATGGAGTCTTACTTTTTTCTCATCCAGGAAACCAAATTGTTCCCCAAGAAGAACACTCCACCACTAGTACTCTTCCATTCATCTACACATCCTGCCCAATTTGCATCTGTATATGTTGTTAATGAGAAATCCTTACACTTGGGATACCACAACCCATAATCAACAATGCTTTTGATGTATTTAAGAATTCTTTTCACTACATTAACGTGATATTCCTTTGGGGCAGCCTAAAACATTTCTACCATACAAACTTCTTGTATTACATCTGGCCTAAATGCAATTTGTTTACTTATTTTTTATATTTAATGGCTTTCTTGGTTGTTTTTTGCATTTTTTGCATTCTTCCACTTGTTTATTATTTTGGTTGGTTTTGTTATTGGATTATTTTTTCTCTCTTAATCATTTGTTTTTCTTCATATTTATGATTCTCTTCACTTTTATGTTTGCACTTTTTTGTGCTTTCTCATTTATTTATTTGTTGATTTCGGTAATTTGAATGCATTTGTGTTTGTATATTTTTTACATTTATTTTTTGGTTTTCATTTATTTGGCCCCTTTGTGTCTTGGTCTATTAATTTTTATTTTTCTTTTCCGTTATATTATTGTTCTATTTCATTTTATTTATTTATATTTATATTTATTTATTTATTTATTTTTATTTATTTTTTTGAATTCCTTTTTAATTTTTAAATTCAAATTTGCTTTCTTATTTTTGTATTGCTATTTATTTCTTTTTTGTTTTCTATTGTTTCTCCATCCTTTAGCCTCCTTTTGCTTTTAATTTCTTTTATTATTTTCTCTATTGGCTTGTCCTTCTTGGTCTTCGTACCCTTCTCTCCCCCCCTCCCTCTTGTGTTCAGGTAGCACTTGGTCTACAATTTTTCATTTTTCTCCTTTAACTCTACTCTCATCCTGATGTTGGATCACAGAGTGTGATCCGATACGTTGATGGAAAAAATCTCACACAATCTAAGCCAAAAATCATTACAAATGACTTTTTTTTAATTTGAATTTTATGCAACGAAAAGGGTTTATAGAAAAAATTGTTAGCTTTCCACCAATATAAGATATTGCCTTATTTTGAATTTAATAAATAATTATTATTGATTTTCTACATACATTACGACTAAAGTCCTAATTGATAGGTTTATTGAAAAACTTCTATAACTTTCAAACTACTTCACATTTTTCGAACCTAAAAGTTGTGTCACGTTCTATGCTTCGCATAGGATAAAAAAAAATTGAATTTCATAAATTTTTGACCAAGTTATGGTGGCCAAGCACACATTTTAATAATTCTGAAATGTTGTAATAAACAAATCATAACTAATTATTTACATGAACAAAAATTACAAAAAAATCCTTCACATATGGAGATGTGTCCTCTACATATATTGAAAGTTTTAGAAAAATAAAATAAAAAATTCTTGTACTTAGGGTGGTCAGAAATACACCTGCTTCTTATCTTTTTCCTAAAAAATTTAGTACCACTGCATTGAAATTTCAATTTTTTTCAAAATAGATTAACCTTTTTCCAAAAAGAAGTAGTAGCCTAGAAACTACATTCAATTTTCTACAAGTTTTGTTCTTACATATTTTTCAAATTATATTAATAACCTATTTTATTTTTTATGTTAGGTTTCCTAACTCTATTTTTCTCAATTTTTATTACCACTTAGAGGCCTAGTTTGGACCCCCATGATCCTGCACTGACCCACTTAATGAATATTTTTTATGATTTTAATGCAAGATTCATTAAGGTCATGAATATATTCCTTCTTACTTAAGAAATATTGAGTCAATTTCCTTGGTTCTATATTTTAATGCATATCACTAGTACACAAACACCAATATATGACTAGATAAACTACTAAAAATTGCATATAAATGACTAATTTTAGTTAGGTGACTATTAGTGGTTTATTTGTAGTCATTTATAACACCACCAAATTTACGACTAAAATATTTTAGACATTGATTTGGTCATTGATTTAGTGATTGATTTAGTCATGGTAGTGATTTATTTAGTCATTAATTTAGTCATTGATTGTTGTTAACTAGTCATTTATTTAGTCATATATTTAGTCATGATTTAGTCATGGTAGTCATTTATTTTAGTCATGGTAATCATTTATTTAGTCATTGTAATCATTTATTTTAGTCATGATAGTCATTTATTTAGTCATGGTTTAGTCATTTATTTGGGTGAATCAATGATTCAAGTTACAAATCAAATCTAAATTAATCCTCACAAATTTATGCATATAAACTTCAAATATCATAGATATTCAAATGTTGAGAGAAACACCATGAAATGAAGACTAAAATTCTTGAACAAATATGATTGATCACAAATAGATCACAAATTAAGAGGAGCCACAACACAATATTTATCAGTCTAAAAATTTACTTCATTAAGCCTCATTTACAAATCAAAACCTGAATGGTTACAACCTCATTGATAAGTCAAAACATACCAATGAATTTATTTTCTTCAAAGTTTCATTTGGATTTGAAACTCAAAAATGTTGACAACAGTTATACTTTACAAATCTTTACAAATCGAGGCTTTTGTGTTCCATATATTCATAGCCTTGAGAAAAATTGAACAGTTGAGATGAGCTTCACTTCAATTTCAAATTGAAGTTAATGCATGGCTAAGCTAAGAATGGGCTAATGATAGCTTCTTCACTGCCATTACTTTTATTTTCCGCATTTCAATGTGCCCTACAACCAAACAAATCATCAAAAAATGGACCCTTCATACATGTAAATCTGTAGTAAAAAAAAAGGTGACAGTTGAAATAATAAATTATCAAACTCTCCTACAAAATTTAAAAGACTACTTTAGCTTCATTGATTTTTTGCATGAATGTTACTTCAGCTTCATGATTTAATGCCATAAGCATTCATAGGGTAGGAGTACTCACACTTTTGGATACAACAGAGGAAACATGCCCAAAGTTTCAAACATTGTTGGAACAATATCTTGCCAAATTTTAGTGTTTGTCAGCTATGTTTACAATGTAATAAAGTTTCTTGCACCTTATATATCTTTAGAAAAGGAAATTTGACAGATTGTGTTTGCAATATAATTTTTTTCTAGAGCCAACTGCATAGAAATATTCTTTAATATTTTTCCTTTTTATTAACTTTCACCTCTTCCTAGCCAATTTAGTCCTTTTATTTTTATATGTTTGCTTTTCCTTTCCTATGGAATTTTTAAAGATAATCTTTGTCTATTTTTCCTCTCAAGCAATGGCTTCAGACCTCATAATGAATCCATTATTGGGGCTCAAAAATTTGAAAAAGAAAACATTTATGCAAATAGCTCCAAAAACCATCTCACAAACTAGGCAATCAAAATTGCATGCAAAATAAGATTGTTGAAATTTACAGATGAGACTCTTCACATAAATAAGCATAACTTGGGGAGATAAAAGAAAGAATAAACAACAATTTAAGCTCAATGAAAAAAACAAAATTTGAGACTATATGACACCAAATGACAAAATGTATCAATCAATAACATGCAGCCTTGAGAGTGAACTAATCTCAAACCATCAAGTAGCCATAAGACAAAGCAAATTCACAAAAAGGTGAAGTAACCTTCATGCAAAAAATCATGAATATTCACCACATAAACTTCATTCTTGCAAGTGGGAAAAATATTAGTTGACGGTTCAAATAATAGAGTATGTTTCTTTTAAATGAAAATTATAGTCAAATCCTAATAATGAGAACATGTGAGGTTTTAACATTCAGGTTCCTTTACCCTACATAGATAAGGTCGGCTTCTCTTGCAAATACCCAACATTGAATAGAATCAAACACCAAAAAAAATACCAATAATGGGTAATATATTCCAGTATGTAGTTAAGTTGAATGGTATCTCCAACATATTCTGATTGCTTGCCTGAAAAAAATGCAACGAACAAAGTTATTTTTTTTAGAGATGACATAAAACTTGTTAAAAGCTTTGCCATATGCATGGAGAATGGATCACATACTTGATCAAAATAGGTGTACTTGTTTAATGCTTGGACATGGAACCTAGCTTGATCTTTAGTTTCCAGAATGTGATCCCAGAATGAGATCTGAAATGACCACACACATAATCATATCCCCATCAATTCCTTTTCATATGTAGAAAGCTTAAAATATTATAGCTTGTAACTAGGACTAGAAACAAATGATGTTCAATATAAATGAAGTGGTACCAATTCACTCTTGGGGATGTTTAAGGACATTGATAAATAAGAAAATGATATAAATTGCACACTACAAGAATAGAGAATCACTAGCTAGAAAATACTTAGTGCTCAATTTCTTCAATAATATAATGCATAAATATTATTTACTCTGTAATTTGTATTCGATAACTTGAAACATATATATGAGAAAATTTGCTAGAAGACCTCATTTACAAATTTTCTTGGTGTTACATACTCTGGAGCTAAAAACACAAAGATCTACAAAACCATATAAGATATTAGACTACATATAGTCTTATGTATATAATTTTTCTGTATAATCAACAATCTCTCAAATTTCATTCAAAAAAATGATTCCTAATGAAAAAATTTCTAGATACGCTCATTCACCTGCTTTGTATTCCAAGAAAATAAGGATCGAAAATCTGTTGTGATGTTAAGAGCTAATAGAGTGGCGAGGGTGGAAGCGTGGGTTGTGAACAACTCCTCTTTTCATGGAGTCTCTGCTTGGCATCGACTCCCACTTGTGCTACAACCACTCAACATTATGTAGCACCGTAATGGGAAGGAGACCAAAGAAACAAATATGCAAGAGTGTAGCAGATGTAAGAAAAAAATACCTTCTGGTAATGGCCTTTCACTTCTCCAATTTGGTGAGCTACGACTTGAAAATAAGGTTTCAACGAGGTTTTTAGAGTATGCTTTTTAAATTGAAAATTACGGCCAAGATCCTAATACTAAGAACATTTAGGTTTTCACATTAGGGCATCCTTAAAATTACAGCCAAGGTCCTAATACTGAGCACATTTAGGTTTTGATGTTAGGGCATCCTTTACCTGCAGATTTTGTTGCTTTCCCTGCCATTATTGGTTTCAGCTCCTCCAAACTCTTCCTCACTGGTTTTGACCTTTCACTTCTCTGATTTGGTGAGTTGTAGCCTGAAAATAAGGTTTCTACGATGGGTTTAGAAAATTATGGTGGGGAGTTGTTTATTAAAATGAGAATTATGGTGCCCATTACTCCCGCCCATTAGGGTATTTGCCCGCTAAAAAATAAATTGAAATGAAATCAAAATTAAATAAATTATATTGTTTATACAATAGATACTATTAAATATATTATAATATTATATAATATTATAATATTTATAATATGATATAAATATTATATTATAATATAATATTATATAATATAATATAATATTATAATATTTATATTATATTAGATTAATCTAGAAAAATCCATAGATTAAAAATAAAAAATAAAAAATTTAAAAACATAAATTTAGTATCTTTTTATGTAAAAATGAAAATTTCTTAAAATATATAATATTTTTTTTTTACTAAAAATCAAAAAACAAATCCATAAATATCTTTCTAACCATATATCTCTATTATTTATTTGGAAAAATCCATAGATTAAAAATCAATATTTTTTTAATTTAAAAACATGAATTTAGTATCTTTTTATGTATTTGGAAAATTTAATATACATATTTCTAAAAAAAATCAAAATTTAAAATTAAACAAAATATAAATCTAAAACAAAAAAAATAAATTTAATATACATGTTTCTAAATAATAATATTATATAATATTATAATATTATATTATTATATTATATTATAATACTTATATTAATATTTTTTAAAGAAAATTACTATTAGAGAGGATAGTGCTCTTACCATTAATTCCAAAAGACAAAGCTTACATACTTCATTCAGGAAACATAAGAGAGCATGGTTCTAAGACCAATTCCTATTTCAGTCATGCCAATGACATGAGACCCAGAGAGAAAAAACCCCTTCAAGACCCACGCCAGCACAACTTCTCTAAATTTTGACATCCACTCTGCCATCCTCGGGGCACTCCCCTCCACCACTGACGTCTCTATGAAAGGAACCCTACCCACCAAGAAATCGAAACCTCCTTGACTCCTTACCACAACTCCTTGCTTCTTCCTTGAAGCATTCCTACAAAATATGCCAAACTAAATTAATGCTTGCCAAACAAACTCATCACCTGGAAAGGAGACTTACAAGTAATTGTGGCCCTGTAACCTTTTCTTTTTGGATGACCTTTTTGATTGACCTCGAGGTTGCTTTGTAAAATTACTTTTTGCGGTTACACTTCACCCACAAACTAGGCCCTTTTGTTTGCCTTGTGACGCCCTTATTTTGGCCTGCAAATTTTTGTGCTCTGATGTTCATCTCATCAATCAAGCAACAGGATATCGAGTTCTTCCTTAAGTTTTTTGAACCATTCGGCCAGGCATCAATATTTTTTGAAGCTAAAAAATGTTCAAACTGATCAATCCCTTCATTGGCCAATAAATCTGCCAATTTGTTCGCTTTCCTGAATACGTGCTAAAAGTTAAAGTTTCCAACATGGTCCAATAATGGGGAGGCCAATTCCACCCATTCTTGTAATTTCCAATTCATTGCTTTGCGTGTGCTAAATGCCCATACAATTATCTCTGAATCACCTTCAAAATCAATGTTCAATAGTTTCTTATCAACATAGTATTTGAAACCTTTAACCAACCCAACCACTTTTGCCTCATTGTTCATGCTAGGTAACAATTTTATTGAAGCGGCCCAAATCAGGGAACCTGATGCATCCCTCAGCACAAATCCGACACCTGAGGGGCTTGGGCTTCCCCTCGAGGCACTATCAAAATTTAGCTCATGTCTTCCCCTCGGAGGCAAAACCCATTTGGCTTTCGCCCTTTGGGATTCGTTCTTCATTAATGATCTGCTCGGGGTCTTTATCAATTTCCATTCCTTTAGTAGTTGCTCATCCCAAGAAGATAAAAAATTGAATTTCTTATTAATTGCTTTCATATTAAAGTGTTCACTCAGCCCATTCTCGGTCTTGTTTATTACCTAATGTACAGAGAGCTGCTTTTCTTGAAAGATCCTAAAATTTCTCTCCCTCCAAAGTTGTCAGATAATCATTACTAGCACTTCCATCCACAACCCCGCCAGAGCCAAACCTTTCCCTATTAGTGGCCAAGCTTCAAAAACTTCTTTAATGTGTTGTTGAAGAGGACCTTGCCATTGCAATTTCCTACATAAATGTGACCAACATTCTTGTGCATATTCACAACCAATTAAAAGGTGATTTGTTGTCTCTTTCACTTTCATGCATAGTATGCATCTAAAAGGACTTTTGAAACCTATTTTACTTAACCTCTCACCTGTTAAAATCTTGCCATGTAGGGCAGTCTAGGCAAAATCCCTTGCCTTCGGCAAAACAAACCTCCCCCAACATAGTTTGCTCGACCAACCTGCTTGATTTTGGTCTCTACTAAGCATTTCATAACCAAGCTTGACTGATAATGCACCTGATTTTTCCACACACCACCTTATACAATCTGTCTTAAAGGTAAGAAAATCTTTCATTTTGCCAGCTCTTCTTCTAGGAAGCCTCGAGCACCAACTTCCAACATATACAGGTTTTTCCATTTAAATTCTTTCCTACCATTCTTTACTTGGATTGACACGTAATCCTGTACCTTGTCCCCCATTATAGCACTTACCATACAAGAGGCTTCCTCTAAACTTGGGAGTGTCTTGAGTGGGGAGTAGCCATTCCACAAGTCCTCCCATAAAGAAACTTTACTTCCATCTCTGATTGCCCACGTTAGGTGGCTCATTATCATAGGCCTGCTATCAATTATGAAGTTCCAAGCCACATAACCCTTCCTTGGGTTTTCAATAGTTAGTATCCTCTCCTCCAACATATTGTCAAGGTATTTCGCTCTTAATATTTTTCCCCATAGAGCGTTCAAGCATGCAAAAAGATTCCATACCATTTTAGCCCCTAGGGCCCTATTTTGCAGTCTTAAGTCTTTTATACCAGATCCTTCGCGTTCTTTTGGGTGTTTCACCATGTCCCAGCCTACTAGTGGGATTTTGTGTTGATTGTGGCATCCATCCAACATGAGCTTCCTTTGAATACCCACCAAACTCTAGGATGACTTTTTTTTTAAAGCCAAGCATGTCATCATAAAAATGGGGACTGCTGCTAGTACCGATTTCACTAGCGTTATTATGCCATCCAACGATAACCATCGCCTATGCCAACTGCCTATCTTGTCTTTACATTTGTAGATGGTTTCTTCCCATAATTCTATTTTGACTTGCCCCATGAACAAAGGAATTCCCAAGTATTTTTTCGGGATTTTCCCTTTGTTGAAACCCAAAATGGACTTTATCTCCCTTTGGTTTCTTTTGCTGACGTTAAAAAAGAAAATTCTTGACTTTTCCTTATTCACCAATTGGCCAGACTCCCTACTAAATATTTCCATTGCTTCATTCATTTTCCATGCTTCTTCTGTAGACCCTTCACCATATAGCAGGGTATCATCAACAAAAAGGTGATGTGAGATCGCAGAAAAAGAGTTTGTTACTTTGATGCCTTTCCATTTTTGAGTACCATATAAGCTTGCAATATGCCTGCTGAAGACATCGGCCAAAATGACAAATAGAAAAGGTGAGATTGGGTCTCCTTGGTGGAGTCCCCTTGTAACGCCCCGTCATGAAACCCGTAAAACGTTATCACAATCACATAAACAACAGAATAATTTTATTTTTTTATAAAAGATAAAATGCAACAACAACATTCATAAACATTCCAGGATTCCATGACAATGCTACTATGGATAACAACAATACATTAAAATAATGTAACCATAAGTAAACCAAAGGAAACTCATGCTCAAATATAATAATAAGAGTTATGTACAACATTCGAGAGTATATCAAATCTCAGATTGAAACATTATAAATACAAGGCAACCCATGTACATTAAAAAGTACGATACAAAGAAGAATGAGATGAGGAGAAGAATAATGTCCTTGCCGCAAATTCGCCAAAGGAACTCGACCCCATAATCCGATGCACTATCTAGATCCAACCAAGAAAACCTGTCATAACAAACCGCTAGATGGGGACCCAATGGAGTAGTGGCACGTTCCTCCCTACCATGTGGTGCTCGAAAGCCCAACCCCCGTGCTAGGAGATAGAACGAATCCTCATGTCAAACCGAACTCACAAGACAATAACATAGTAACAGGGTTGACTCACAAGACGACTAAGAACCAAATAATAAGACAATACTGGAATAATAAATCTGCATAACATAACTCCATACAAAAATCACTACATAAAACTCCATACACGACTCACAACATAGAGTTCCCAAGGTGCATCGGGATAAGAGTGTCATCACACGTACCGAATAAGTTACCCTGGGTAGCCTTCCTAGGTTACCGGCCCTCTACAAGAGTTACCCTGGCAACCTCTAACAACTCGTGGCCCTTATACATATAGTGTGGTCTCAAAGCACTTCTCAAGAAGACGAAGTGTTCGACATGCCATTCCAAGCCTTCTCAAAATGCTTTAACCTAAGTGAGCGTTATAAGCCAAGTTGAGGTATAAATTATCTTGCAAAGGTTATTAAACTACCCAAACCCCTATAGTAAATTTTAGTTATCACTTATTTATAAACTTTTGTTAGGTTACCCCTGCAACCTCTTCTGGGTCCAGCCCCTAACGTAAGCCACTCTTCCTAAGGTACAAGTCCACAAATGGAATACATCAAAGAGGCAATACTACATGAACATGATCTTAATTCAAGGATCAATAACCAAATGATTCAATAAATAATCAAAGTGACAAAATACTACAACAACCTCCACAACATGTAACCAACATAAAATGATACATCAACTGCCCAAATAGTAAATTGAGCATGATCCACAATGCCAATAGGTATACAACAACATGCCATAACATAGAAACCAAGCGACACCTCTGGGATACCACTAACAAGACCCTTTCATACTTTACAACAACGAAAGGCATCACAATGGAAATTTTAACTAAATCTAAAATGAGATTACTATTCATATAAAACATTCATAAAGATCATAGTATTGAACAAACATACATAACTCAATCATCAATTTTACACACAAACTAGTTGACCCTCATACTAAACTTACATTATCACTACATCAAGATAAAACGTAATAGCTTAATCTACAACATAGTACTATTCTTCTCGTGTTCATTAGCATAACAAGAAGTTCCACTTAATCAAAAGAAACTAACATGTCTCATTACTCATATATCAAGACACAAAGTTATAAATTCAGAATTACCTTAGATCCATAACAAATCTATCTTGCAATATTAACAAATCAATTTCATGTCCCATTTATTATATCCATTTAATTCGAATTTCAAAATACAACACTAATATAAGAATAAATAAAAACAACTAATTGTTTCCCTTAATCCCTATTTTAGTTTAAATCATAATTTAGTCTATTTACCTTTTTTTTTTAATAAACCAGAAAATAACGAATAATTTTCCATTTAACTTAAGTATCTTGAATTTGAAAATAATAATAAAAGATACATTTAAATGAATTCATATAAAACTTGGTATACACTACAAAAGAACAAAGGTTCGACGTGCATTCACCGACTGACAACGAAGCTATAGTTTCGACCAATCAAAATAATTGTACAACAACTTGGTTCATGCATGAATCCACAGAGTGAAGGAGAATAAAACAATAAAAAGCAACTAAGAGAGAGAACTGACTGGAGTAACTTGGACGACTAACTGGTGGTACCGACCTAGTCTAAGAATTTGGTTACTTAATAGAGTATGCGTCCATCATGCAATACTGCCAGGTATAGACGAATAGTCCGAGAGTAACACAGTGGAAGATCATAAACAAGGTCGATGCTGCATGCTACAACCAAGTAGTTCAGTGACAAAACCTTAACCAGGAAGATCACGCGGGTGCAACATATGAAGAGTTTTATAGAGTATAATCTGTAGATTGCATTGAACACTCCATGCACCAAATTTCCTTTCCAAAAGATAGAATTACCTAGAGGTGGAACAGGGAAAGAACCGCAACACGCAAAAGAAGGAAGTTTACACTATTTCATCAGCAAAGGCAAGAATACGCAGGGCTGACCCTAAATACTAAGATTCCATCAACAAGCATATATGGTGGAAAGAAACCTGTGCCCCAATCTAAGGAACTCACACTCTCAGGGAACCACGAAAGAGAAATAAGTTATATCACAGCAAAGACATACGCATACAGGGATAGATTCAAAAAACTAACCTTGACACAAACAGAGAGAGGGATACAGTACTTAATCAAAATATTAACTATGCAGACACCTATAGAGCTAGAAATTCTAAGGAATCTTTTTAAGCGCATTCAGAGGAGGTGTTAATCATCAGATAAAGGATACTCACATCCCAAAAGGTGAGGCTGAGAGAGAAATTCAGGGTGAATATACGCAGGGGTGAGATCAGAAAAAGAAATGAACTACATGGAATCTGCATGCATGTCAGAAATTTCGCAACATACTCCTCGGTTAATCCTATGACTAGTAGAATACAGGAAAACAAAAGCAACTCTAAACAGAATGACGAGATTGAATTTCAAGAAGTAGATCTTCAAACATGACAAAGTAAGATAACGGTAAATCAACAAACAATACCAAATGCTTCAACTATTATTTCAAGACATTTAATCTACAGTTTTCGTTTCCAAAATCTCAACTAACAAATTTACTGATGTTTTCTTTTTGTTTTGTATTTACAGGTATGAAGACAAGATCTCAACATTTAAATCAAACATAGAACATAGAAAATGATATTGAACAATACTAGAAAAGAACCTAAAACCGGATCTCGGATGGTTGAAGACGAAGATTCAACAAAACCACAATATAGTAAACTTTTCCTTTCCACGAACAAACACATGAAATTTGTATAAACCAGCAGATTCTTTAATCACTTCACAATTCCAAAACGTTTGCAGAAAACATCACATTCAGAACCTATTCCATCTCTCTTCTAAAATTTCAAGAACCCTTCTGATCAAAAAGCTCATGTGTTTTCCAGCCTCTTTAAAACCTTTTAAAGAATCCCCAATTTCTAATTTCAAAATTAGGTTTTCTACATGCAATGCATGCATTACTCAAAAATACACATCAGTAAGCACAACTTCCAACTTTAGATCAGAATTCCAGTTGAGTTTTCGTAACTCGGTCTTCAATTCCTTTGCATTTATTTTTAAAAACAAGATAATCTATTATTTTAATGTAAACATTTAATGATCTAAAAATAACTTATAACAATTAATTAAATCATTTAATTTATTTAATAAATGCTAGTAAAACCATTGAATAATTCACATAACATAACGTAATCATGGAAAATCAATAAAGAACGAACGACAACCAACATAAGACGAACAAACGACAAAACAATTAGGTGACAAAGGACACTCGTTCTTTTCAGAACGAAGGCTAAAGATAGAGGACAAGTCTATCTCCGATCGTTATTTCTATTGGGTCATGGCACGCTCAGACCTGACAAGTAGGTGGAGTCGATGCCTGTGCCTACAAGCTGCGTACACTGCAAGATTAGTCCAACATGAATATATATCTTAAAGCACACCATGAAGAAGAATCATGACATAGCAGGGCACTCATAGCAGAGTACTGCTAAGTCGTCTTCTTCATCGACTAACGTAACATCTCACTAATCATATCATGATAATGCGCAAAACAAAGCATCCTACATAAACATTATAACGTCATCAAAAGAAGGTAATCATCGCATCAAATAATATAGTGTATCATCATAAGAGTTTCACAAACAATCATATAAGTCATGACATAAAACATCGCACAACATAATCTCATAGTCCAGTCAGCTACCAAATAACAACATAGCTAAAAATAAACATGACGACGGAAGGGTCACCACATCCTCCCCCCTAGGGTGAGGCTTATTGCTGAAAGCCTGCAAAAAGATAGGGATACAATACCCTCATATGCGCTGCATCCTCCCAAGTAGCTGATGCCTCGTCACTGGGGTCCCACTGAACCCTCACCTAATCAATGTCTCATCCCTTGAGGGTGAGAGTCCTGCGCTGAAGAACGCCCATGGGCTCTAAAGCTAGCTACCCATCCTCGACCTATAGAGCATTCCAATCAAGCACATGAGTAACATCAGGATGATAAGGTCTAAGCACAGATACATGGAAAACATCGTGGATGTGTGACAAACTCGACGGCAAGGCAAGTCGATAAGCTACAGGACCGATCCTCTCAAGAATCTCGAATGGCCCAACAAAACGGGGTGTGAGCTTAGAGCCTTTTCCATATCGGATCAGACTCTTTCACGGTCACACACGAAGAAACAATCTATCACCAATAGTAAACTGGCGATCACCCGATCAGTATCGACGTACTTCTTTTGTCGATCTTGTGCTGCCACAAGATGCTCTCTGATACGATCTACCTGCTGCTCCATATCTCGCAACATGTCAGGTCCAAGAAGTATCCTATCCTCAAGTCTGTACCAACTCAATGGAGTCCTACATGGGCGTCCATACAATGCCTGAAAGGGAGGCATACCTATGGAGCTATGATACCCATTATTGTACGCGAACTCCACCAAGTAGAGATACTCTTCCCAACGCGATTGCTGATCCATAACATACATCCTCAACATATCCTCAAGCACCTGATTAACCCTTTCTATTTGACCGTCAGTTTCTGGATGATAAGCTGAACTAAAGTTCAACTGTGTACCTAAGGCATGCTGAAGTGAAGTCCACAATGCTGAAGTAAAAACAGGTTCTCTGTTAGAAATGATTCTACGTGGGATTCCATGCAAACGTACAATATCTTCCATGAATATCCTTGCCATAGAAGAGGCATTATAAGATGAACAAACTGGAGAAAAGTGAGCTACCTTAGTCAACCGGTCCACAGTTACCATAATGGCATCATGTTGACGGTAGGACATAGGCCACCCAACAATGAAATCAACCGAGATGATGTCCCATTTCCATTTAGGAACAAGGTGAGGCTGTAATAAACCTGCAGGATGCTGATGCTCGTCCTTAACCCTCTGGCACTCGAAACATCTCGTGACAAAGTTAGCAATATCATGTTTCATCCCCAACCAAAAGTACAACTGTCGAAGATCCACGTGCATCTTCTTAACACCAGGGTGAGCTGAATACGGTGCTCGATGTGCCTCGGACAAAACCAAGGTACGAAGTCCATCAGCGAGTGGCACATAGATATGGCCAAGATGTCGCAATAACCCATCGGACTCAAATGCATAACCAAAAAATCTACCCTCCATAGGTCTACCTGAATCCAACTCTGCCTTCACCTCCTGACACAACCTGTCGGTAGGAAGTGCTGCCACTATCCGACTCCTCAAGTCCACTGCAAGAGTCACTGCAAAAATCTCGTGCCTACGTTGACTAAGCGCATCTGCGACCACATTCTCTTTCCCCTGAATATAATTGACCTCAAAGTCATATTCGCACAAGAATTCCATCCACCATCTTTGTCTAGCATTCAGATTAGGCTGAGTAAATATGTACTGCAGACTACGGTGATTGCTATGTAACACAAAACGATGCCCCAAAAGGAAATGTCACCATCGAACCAAAGCATGAACGACAGCTGCTAACTCCAAATTGTGAGTGGGATAGTTTAGTTCATGGTATTTGAGCTTGCGAGACTCATAAGCTATCACACGACCTTCTTGCATCAGGACAGCTCCTAGACCTTCCAAGGATGCATCTGCACAAACAACAAAATCCTTGGTGGGATCAGGAATAGCTAATATCAGTGCACTCGTCAACTTATCCTTGAGTGTCTGAAAAGCTAACTGGCAAAGTTCTGACCAAATAAACTTCTCCCCTTTCCTCTGAAGAGAAGTGATAGGGTGAGCAATTCTAGGAAACCCCTCAACGAACCGTTTGTAATATCCTGCTAAACCCATAAAACTGCGGACCTCAGAAACATTTGTGGGCACGGGCCATTCCATGATGGCTTGAATCTTTGAAGGGTCCACTAAAATACCCTCTCCAGAGATAACATGACCAAGGTATTTCACCTCAGTCTAAAAGAATTCGCACTTCGAAAGATTCGCAAACAACTGATTCTCCCTCAAACACTGTAATACTTGTCTCAAATGTTCCTCATGCTCCTTCATATTTCTAGAATAAATCAATATATCATCAAGAAACACTAGGACAAACCGATCTAGATATGTATGAAAGACGCCATTGATCAAGCTCATGAAAACTGATGGTGCATTCGTCAACCTGAATGGTACCACAGTGAATTCGTAGTGCCCATAACGAGTTCGGAATGCAGTCTTATGTATATCTACTTTAGAGATACGCAACTGATGGTAACCGGATTTCAAATCAATTTTAGAGAACACCTTTGCTCCCTTAACCTAATCAAATAAGTCATCGATTCTAGGCAAAGGTTATCGGTTCTTGACCTTCACCTTATTCAATTGTCGATAATCCATGCACAATCTCAGTGATCCATCCTTCTTCATGAAGATGACCGGTGCTCCCCAAGGTGAAACACTCAGTCGAATGAAACCTTTCCCCAAAAGCTCCCCTAACTATAAATGAAGTTCTTCCAACTCCTGAGTGGTCATTCTGTACGGAGCCTAGGATATAGGCTCAGCTCTAGGTACGAGGTCAATATGGAAGTCAATATCCCGTTTGGGCGGCATGCCCGAAATGTCGCTGGGGAAGACATCCGCAAATTCTTCGAGAATAGGGTGATCATCAAGAGGTGTCTCTCGACTGTCCCCTACCTCCAAATCACTAACCGTGGTTGCGAACAGTTGACAGCCCTGACGCAAACACCATTTTAACTGCATAGCGGAAATAATCCGCAAGGAGAAGGGTTTTTGTACGCCAACTATCTCGTTCTGATTTCCAGAATCATCTAAGCAACTCACTATCTTCTGTTGGCAATCAATCGCAGCATGATGAGAATCCAACCAATCCATTCCTAAAACAATGTCATAAGACCCGAGAGGTGTGACTTGAAGATCAACTGAGGTGAGTAAAGATCCAATCCTAAGTCCACAGTCATGGATGAGGGATTCAACCTCTACCTTAGCCCCAGAAGCTAATTCTACCTGCCACCTAATGCCTTGCTTAACCACCAATAGTCTGCATCGCTCAACAACAGAAGGAGATATAAAAGAATTAGAAGCACCAGAATCAAACAAAATAGAAACTCTACCACCATGTAACTAACTTGTAGACTCAACAACAGTGTTCTGGTAGTCCGCCTGACAATTGTCTACTGCAGCAAAGACCCTGGGAGAGCGTCCTGCATCACCAACTGTCGGCTCAGAGGCTGCGGGTTGTTGACCAAACCCAGAAGTACCTCCCCTCGGACATTGTCTCGCTATATGGCCCTGCTGGCCGCATGCAAAGCACCTAGTGCCCCTACCAAAACCTCTCCCAAATCCTCGGCCACCTGAAGGTGCATTCAACTGCTGAAAATTTCCTCTGCTAACTGTCGACTGTGCACTTTGAGTAGGCTGATCTTGAATATTACGCTTATTGCGCATCCAGTTACGGTTCCTCCCATACTGAGAACCGTTACCTATCTGAGACTATGATCCTCTATTCCTCTAAGAATCATTCTGCTGCTGTTGTCCACCCTTAAAGGGCACCTGTTGGTTCCGAGAGGAACCACCTGTTTGTGCCTGACCACCGCGCAAACCAAATTGAGAAGTAGATGCACTTCTGATCAAAGTGCCAGTATGCCCTCCTAACGCCATAGAAAGATTCTCCTCAACAATACGTGCTTTTTCAACAGCTGTCTCCATCGTCTTCGGCTCGAAGACTCTAACTCCACCACTGATTCGGGCGTTTAAGCCTTGGATAAAATGCTAAACTAGCATCACCTCATCGTCAGCAATGCCCGCATACTATTTGAGTTCGTAGAATCTACGCTCAAACTGCTCCACTGCCATAGTCATCTGACGTAAGTCATGAAACTCATCTGCTCGGCGCTGCCTCCAGTGATCTGATAAAAAGTGCGCTCTGAATCTCTCTAGAAACATCTCCCAAGACATTGACTCTATCTCCAAATGGAGCTTTTCCTCTTCCAACCACTACCAAGTAGAGGCAAAGCCTCTGAGATGCATGATGGCGCATCTCGCTCGAGTGTTGCTGCCATACGGATGCATGGCAAAACACCATCCTATATCCAATAACCATGTTTCTGCCTCCAAACCTCCACCAGTACCATGAAACATAGGGGGTCGTGCTCTCAACAAATCCTTCATATGACCTGCAGCTAAAACATCCTGTTCGACAATCAAAACTATCCTCCTGGGTGGTGTCCTATCTCTCTCCCTCTCCACTTCTTGCTCAATTCCCTGTCTAGGCCCGAGATGTGCAAGAGCCTACTCGAGTAATGGACGAAGACGATCTCCAGCGATAGGCTGATTTGGAACCACATTATCAATAGCTGGAGGGCTAGGATGCTCTCCATGTTCACTTCCTTGTGAACCCTACGGAGGGGTATTCTGATGATCAGCCCCACGGCCACCACCTCGGCCCCGTCCACGGCCTCTAAGATGACCTCGCCTCGGCGGCATGATCCTACACCAAGACAAAATTGAGTCTCAGTTTAATGATAAGAAAACCAATAAACACACACAAGAATCTAACACCTAGGACAACTTAGTGGGTTCGCATGAATCAGAGCACCCAGTGTTAGAACCTTTGCTCTGATACCAAGCTGTAACGCCCTGTCGTGAAACCTGAAAAACGTTATGACAATCACGTAAACAACAGAATAATTTTTTTTTTAATAAAAGAAAACATGCAACAACAACATTCATAAACATTCCAGGATTCCATGACAACGCTACTACAGATAACAACAATACATTAAAATAATGTAACCATAAGTAAACCAAAGGAAACTCATGCTCAAATATAATAATAAGATTTATGTACAACATTCGAGAGTATATCAAATCTCAGATTGAAACATTATAAATACAAGGCAACCCATGTACATTAAAAAGTGCAATACAAAGAAGAATGAGATGAGGAGAAGAATAACGTCCTTGCTGCAAATTCACCAAAGGAACTCGACCCCATAATCCGATGCACTATCTAGATCCAGCCAAGAAAACATGTCATAACAAACCACCAGATGGGGACCCAATGGAGTAGTGGCACATTCCTCCCTACCATGTGGTGCTCGAAAGCCCAACCCCCGTGCTAGGAGATAGAACGAATCCTCATGTCAAACCGAACTCACAAGACAATAACATAGTAACAAGGTTGACTCACAAGACGACTAAGAACCAAATAATAAGACAATACTGGAATAATAAATCTGCATAACATAACTCCATATAAAATCACTACATAAAACTCCATACACGACTCACAACATAGAGTTCACAAGGTGCACTAGGATAAGAGTGTCATCACACGTACCGAATAAGTTACCCTGGGTAGCCTTCCTAGGTTACCGGCCCTCTACAAGAGTTACCCTGGCAACCTCTAACAACTCCTGGCCCTTATACATATAGTGTGGCCTCGAAGCACTTCTCAAGAAGACGAAGTGTTCGACTTGCCATTCCAGGCCTTCTCAAAATGCTTTAACCTAAGTGAGCGTTATAAGCCAAGTTGAGGTATAAATTATCTTGCAAAGGTTATTACACTACCCAAACCCCTACAATAAATTTTAGTTATCACTTATTTATAAACTTTCGTTAGGTTACCCCTGCAACCTCTTCCGGGTCCGGCCCCTAACGTAAGCTACTCTTCCTAAGGTACAAGTCCACAAATGGAATACATCAAAGAGGCAATACTACATGAACATGATCTTAATTCAAGGATCAATAACCAAATGATTCAATAAATAATCAAAGTGACAAAATACTACAACAACCTCCACAACATGTAACCAACATAAAATGATACATCAACTACCCAAACAGTAAACTGAGCATGATCCACAATGCCAATAGGTATACAACAACATGCCATAACATCGAAACCAAGCGACACCTTTGGGAAACCACTAACAAGACCCTTTCATACTTTACAACAGTGAAAGGCATCACAATGGAAATTTTAACTAAATCTAAAATGATATTACTATTCATATAAAAAATTCATAAAGATCATAGTATTGAACAAACATACATAACTCAATCATCAATTTTACACACAAACTAGCTAACCCTCATACTAAACCTACATTATCACTACATCAAGATAAAACATAATAGCTTAATCTACAACATAGTACTATTCTTCTCGTGTTCATTAGCATAACAAGAAGTTCCACTTAATCAAAAGAAACTAACATGTCTCATTACTCATATATCAAGACACAAAGTTATAAATTCAGAATTACCTTAGATCCATAACAAATCTATCTTGCAATATTAACAAATCAATTTCATGTCCCATTTATTATATCCATTTAATCCGAATTTCAAAATACAACACTAATATAAGAATAAATAAAAACAACTAATTGTTTCCCTTAATCCCTATTTTAGTTTAAATCATAATTTAGTCTATTTACCTTTGTTTTTTAATAAACCAGAAAATAACGAATAATTTTCCATTTAACTTAAGTATCTTGAATTAGAAAATAATAATAAAAGATACATTTAAATGAATTCATATAAACCTCGGTATACACTACAAAAGAACAAAGGTTCGACGTGCATTCACCAACTGACAACGAAGCTATAGTTCCAACCAATCAAAATAATTGTACAACTCGGTTCATGCATGAATCCACAGAGTGAAGGAGAATAAAACAATAAAAAGCAACTAAGAGAGAGAACCAACTGGAGTAACTCGGACAACTAACTGGTGGTACCGACCTAGTCTAAGAATTTGGTTACTTAACAGAGTATGCGTCCATCATGCAATACTGCCAGGTATAGACGAATAGTCTGAGATTAACATAGTGGAAGATCATAAACAAGGCCGACGCTGCATGCTACAACCAAGTAGTTCAGTGACAAAACCTTAACCAGGAAGATCACACGGGTGCAACATATGAAGAGTTTTATAGAGTATAATCTACAGACTGCATTGAACACTCCATGCACCAGATTTCCTTTCCAAAAGATAGAATTACCTAGAGGTGGAACAGGGAAATAACCCGCAACACGCAAAAGAAGGAAGTTTACACTGTTTCATCAGCAAAGGAAAGAATACGCAGGGCTGACCCTCAATACTAAGATTGCATCAACAAGCATATACGGTGGAAAGAAACCTGCGCCCCAATCTAAGGAACTCACACTCTCAGGGAACCACGAAAGAGAAATAAGTTATATCACAACAAAGACATACGCGTACAGGGATAGATTTGAAAATATAACCTTGACACAAACAAAGAGAGGGATACAGTACTTAATCAAAATATTAACTATGCAGACACCTATAGAGTTTAAAATTCTAAGGAATGTTTTTAAGCGCATTCAGAGGAGGTGTTAATCATCAGATAAAGGATACTCACATCCCTAAAGGCGAGGCTGAGAGAGAAATTCAGGGTGAATATACGCAGGGGTGAGATCAGAAAAAGAAATGAACTACATGCAATCTGCATGCATGTCAGAAATTTTGCAACATACTCCTCGGTTAATCCTATGACTAGTAGAATACAGGAAAACAAAAGCAACTCTAAACAGAATGACGAGATTGAATTTCCAGAAGTAGATCTTCAAACATGACAAAGTAAGATAATGGTAAATCAACAAACAATACCAAACGCTTCAACTATTATTTCAAGACATTTAATCTACAGTTTTTGTTTCCAAAATCTCAACTAACAAATTTATTGATGTTTTCTTTTTGTTTTGTATTTACAGGTATGAAGACAAGATCTCAACATTTAAATCAAACATAGAACACAGAAAATGATATTGAACAATACTAGAAAAGAACCTGAAACCGGATCTCGGATGGTTGAAGACGAAGATTTAGGAAAACCACAATATAGCAAACTTTTCCTTTCCATGAACAAACACACCAAATTTGTATAAACCAGCAGATTCTTTAATCACTTCACAATTCCAAAACGTTTGCAGAAAACATCACATTCAGAACCTATTCCATCTCTCTTCTAAAATTTCAAGAACCCTTCTGATCGAAAAGCTCATGTGTTTTCCAACCTCTTTAAAACCTTTTAAAGAATCCCCAATTTCTAATTTCAAAATTAGGTTTTTTTGCATGCAATGCATGCATTACTAAAAAATACACATCAGTAAGCACAACTTCCAACTTTAGATCAGAATTCCAGTTGAGTTTTTGAAAACTAACTTTAAATAATTAACTCAGTCTTCAATTCCTTTGCATTTATTTTTAAAAACAAGATAATCTATTATTTTAATGTAAACATTTAACGATCTAAAAATAAATTATAACAATTAATTAAATCATTTAATTTATTTAAGAAATGCTAGTAAAACCATTGAATAATTCACATGACATAACGTAATCATGGAAAATCAATAAAGAATGAACGACAACCAACATAAGACGAACAAACAACAAAACAATTAGGTGAAAAAGGACACTCGTTCTTTTCAGAACGAAGGGTAAAGACAGAGGACAAGTCTATCTCCCATCATTATTTCCATTGGGTCATGGCAGGCTCAGACCTGACAAGCAGGTGGAGTCGATGCCTATGCCTGCAAGCTGCGTACACTGCAAGATTAGTCCAACATGAATATATATCTGAAAGCACACCATGAAGAAGAATCGTGACGTAGCAGGGCACTCATAGCAGAGTACTGCTAAGTCGTCTTCTTCACCAACTAGTGTAACATCTCACTAATCATATCATGATAATGTGCAAAACAAAGCATCCTACATAAACATTATAACGTCATCAAAAGAAGGTAATCATCGCATCAAATAATATAGTGTATCATCATAAGAGTTTCACAAACAGTCATATAAGTCATGACATAAAACATCGCACAACATAATCTCATAGTCTAATTAGCTACCAAATAACAACATAGCTAAAAATAAACATGACGACGGAAGGGTCACCACACCCCTGGCCCCATGGAAAAATCCACATGGTGCATCATTGATTAGCACTGAGTATCTATGAGAAGAAATGCGGTTGGAAATCCATTTCAACCATTTTTTGTTGAAGCCCAATTTTTCCTTAGCTTTAAACAAAAATCTCCATTGTACCCTATCATACACTTTGCTAAGGTCCAACTTGACTATCATCCTATTGTGATTTTGAGGACTTTAGTTAGTGCATTACTTCATGGGCTATCAAAATGCCATCCATTATATTCCTCCCCGGGACAAAACCACATTTCTCCTTTCTAATAATCTTTGGCAGTAACCTTTTCAGCCTATTTGCCGCCACCTTTGTGATGATTTTGTAAATTGAATTACATAGTGAAAAGAGCCTAAAGTTTGAAAAATCCTCATGCAATTATTTCTTTGGAATCAAAATGATATTTGTGTTATTGAAATCTTTCAGCATTATGCCTTTCCTTCGAGACTCCTCCACCACCCCTATTATTTCATCTCCCATAAACTCCCAACAAGATTGATAGAATAGGGCTCCAAAGCCATCTGGTCTAGGGGAATTTTTTGGCTTCAACTGGAAAGTGGTCGCCTTGACCTCCTCCTTCATTACTCTGGAAAAAAGCATTTGGTTGTCCTCTTCAGAAGCCACAACCGTGGCATTCCAGCAAGTTGTAGTTCAAAGGATCTGCCATATCCTGGAAACCAAGCATTTTTCCAAAATATTCAACACCCATTTTCTAAATGTTCTCTTCCTCCAAAAATGTAATTTCCTTCTACATATTTGACTTGTTTGATTCTATTCCAAATTCTTCTAATCTTCGATGTGTTGTGGAAAAAACTCATAGTTAGGTCACCTTCCTCAAGCCAACACTGCCTCGACTTGGTTTTCCAGTAAACTTCCTCACGGGCCATAATTTCATTATACTCAACCATTAAATTATTTTCTGATTCTAATTCCTCCTGCTTCATCCCATCCTTTAGTATTTTCTCACCAAGAACCTCCAAAGCATCCCCCAATATGGATTTTTCTTCAAAAATTTTTTTAAAAATGTTTATATTCCAATCCTTAAGCTTCATTTTCATCTTTGACAGTTTTTAATGAAACACAAACATCTTTGTTCCATGCGCTTGCACCGGTTCAGACCACCAAATCCTCATCTGATCCAACAACCTCGCATGTTGAAGCCACACTTTCTTGAATTTGAAATGGCCCTTGGTAGGTTTTGTGTTTAAGCATAGAGATAATTCTACAGGAAAATGATCTGATATGAAAGCTGGTCTTATCATTGCTTTTAGGGGTATACTTTCTAACAACCAATCTTTCGAGACTAGATATCTATCAAGCCTCTCTACTATATTTGTAAACCCTTTTATCTTGTTAGTCCAGGTAAAAATTCCATTACCTACCTTTATTTTGATTAAGTTGTTTGTATCAACAAATTTTGCAAAGTCCCTTTGGGTTTGTGCTACCTGCCTGCAACCTCCGCTTTTTTCATTTAAATCTAGTATTGCATTGAAATCCCCTCCGAGGATCTCTTTATTATTTGTAAGGATCATACTTATTTCATTCCATACTCAGACCTTTTCTTCTGACTTCGTAGGGCCATAAACATTAAATAATGAAAATTATAATTTTGAAGAAAGTACCTTAACTGCCAACTTCATCCAGTTTGTGTTTGTAGCCACCACTGCCACTTCAAGTTTCATTGGATCACACATAGTGCCTAGACCACCTGATGAACCTGTTGAATTGAGAAAATTATCTTTCCATTTTTTACAAGATTTAATAAACAAATCCTTTTCTCCACCTTCTAGTTTCGTCTCTTGAAAAAGCACCATATCTTCTCTTAAAATCTCCAACTGGCGAAGCATCAGTCGTCTCTTGTTAGGGGCATTAAGGCCCCTAACGTTCCATATGAGAAACTTCATTTCTTTCCAAGGGAGGATTTTCCTCCCTTGGATCTAGTCATGTATGTTTTAATCAGGGGTTGTTCTCCTTTCAGTACATCCTCACACTTTTGTTTATTGGTCTTCCTTCCTACTCTCCCTGTCGATACTACTTTCACTGAATGGTGTTTAACGTTGTTTCCCCCTTATTTTTTTTTCCTTCCATATTGTTTTGGTTTTCCTTGGTAGGTGCTTATAGTTGTTTAAATTATGATTTGTTCTTTTGCAGTTTAGGCAATAAGATACCGTTTCCCCTATCTCCAAGACTTGTTTCCATACATTTCCACCGTAAAGAAGTTTTATTTCTCTTGGGATTTTGTTGATTCCAAGGACTTTTATTCTTGCATAAATCAAAGATTCATTGTTCCTTAAGTCCACATCCACCGTTAACCCCAATGCTTCCCGTATCTTCTTTAAGCAATTTACCAACCAATATTCATAAGGAAGATTGTAGAGCCTTATCCAAGTTGGACCATCTCTTGGATCACATTCCAAAGGATTGAAATTATGCTCCCACCGTTGCAAGTATAGATGTGAATCACCATTTTTCTAATCCAGTTTTTCTATGATCTTTTCTCTCATTTCTTCACTTTCCAGAACTGCCACAAAAAAACCTTTTGGCATAAAGTTTATTATTGGGTCCACTTTCCAATTCTCTAGCACCCATGATCCAATCTCTTTCCTGGTGAAACGTCTCCCCAGAAACCGTCCAATAACCACTTTTTTCATAAGAAAATCGACATCCGGTTGAACAATGTTTGTGAGATTGATCTTTATAGTTTCCTCAACCTTCTTCTTGCTTGGTTCGACTGTACACCATGGTTCATTTTCATGGGATCTTTGCTCAACATCATGACCCTGCTCTGCATCCTCTCCCTCTTTCGCCATCTAATATAATAATAATATTTATATTATATTATATTATATTATATTAATAATATTTATATTATAATATAATATAATATTTATAATAATATTATTTAATATCATATTATATTATAATATAATATATTATATTGTATTGTAATAAAACATATTATTATTATATTATATTAATACCATCAACTTTCTTAATTGAAAATATATATTTTTAATTGTCCACTTTAATTTCATATTGTCTAATTTTTATTTGTGTGACTAATTATTTAGTTGTGTTATTAGTGAAATTGACCACAATTTCTCTTTGATACATTTGACATGCTAACACAACAGGAAAATCAAATTGGCTTCAAATCATAGTTAAAAACATTAATGACTCATTAACATAATGAGTAATAAAAGTTAAAGAATGTAAAAAGTTGATTTTTTTTATAAAATATGTGAAGGTCTTAAGATTGCACCGAGAGGCAATTACTTCCATGGAATAGGTATTTTTGGTGCACCAAGCAACCTAGGTGGCCAAATGGCCCACTTAGGTAGGGGTCCCATGAGGGGGGCTTAAGCTCTATAGATTATGATCAAATTCAAAAGAAAAAAGAATAGAGGAGTAATAGTCATTTATTTAGCCATTAATTTAGTCATATATTTAGTCATTTTTATTTTTCTTAGATTAGTCATTTATTTAGTCATTTTTACTTGTCTAATATTAGTCATTTATTTGGTCATTTAGTTGTGATTTTACCCGATGACCAAATTAGTCACTTATAAATGACCAAATTAGTCATTTATTTTCCAAATTCTACTAGTGTTAGTCATGTGACTAAATTTTTTAGTCACGTAGTCATTGATTTTCCAAATTCTACTAGTGTATGATTCCAACATGGGTTACCTATTGAGAGATAAAGACCCTCAAACATTGAGGAATGCATAAAAGATAACCATTCACATATAAATTAATCATAGAGGATAAAGAAATATTCATAAGAGGATTGATCTAAAAGTCCTCTCCCATGATAAGAAACATCAAACTAAAGATCTGGATTTAAGGATAATTTAGAAAAATTAATGAATTCTTTAAAGAAACTAAGCTATAAAGTAGCCAAAAATGAGAAGGGTATGTGTCATGATAAACAAAATTTTGATAAGCATGAAAGGGTGCCAAAGTTGCCTAATCAATATTTGGGATAGTGGTAAACATATGCAAAATAATCAGAGAGGATCTATTAGCAAGGAACTAGGCGATCCATTAAACAAGCCTGGTGCAAACCATATTAAAGAAGCTCCTTGGCATATGGCTTGTCAATTACCAAATTCTCCACTACAATTTTTGTAGCATAGTCCTTTGAATATTACGACATCCCTTGTGATGAGTGAAATGATCTTGATCATAAATAAATGCATGATAATAAATATCAAAACATTAATACGATTTCAACCCATTTATTCTCAAATAATGAATATTCTTAATCACATGAATGTGGGGTTGAGTCAGATATTAATGATAAAAGGTATATGAAAGGTAATTATCATAAAAAACTATTCTTTGATGATGAGGATACACATAATGTGCATATATTTTTTAGTCAATTGGTCTAGAATTCAAATTGAGAATACTCTCAAATGAAGAAATATGAGCCTTGAAACCACAATAATTTCTTAGGTAAAAGATAAAAATAATTTGAGAAATAAAGGGAGTAATAATAGTTTAGGTGATGTTGCAAGTCTCTTCATAAAATAAAATGAGTAGAATAATTCCATGATAGTTAAAGAGAATGATATTAAAGGAAATAACGAAAAGGTTGGCACACAATGTGTAAATGTTAAAAATTACGAATATAAAGGAAAAGTTCAAGATTCAAAAAATGAATCAAGTGATACTAAGGGTATGTTTTTTTCTAAGGACAATAAAGTGAAATAAAAGGAAAAGGTGAATGTTCTCATTCATATTATTTCTCCCATTTTTAGTATACCAAAATATACACCAATTGTTATGATGTAAAAAATATCTCAAATCAAAGTGCTAGTGCCTCTACTAGAGATCATGAGGACAGGTAAACACAAGCATAGGGCACTAGCTAGTGTTGGTGGTGATGCAACAATTTCATCTTATAATGTAGATAATGTAAGTGAGCAAGTGAAAAACAAAAAAAAAGTGAAGAAGATTGACAACAAAGACTTATGTCATGAAATTCTTGAGGTATACTTGGGAACCACATCGAGAAAAATCCCATCTTTGATAGAACCATTTTATGTAACTTTTTTTATCAATGGAAATTTGATAAAAAACACATGATTAATTTTGGGGCATCAACCAATGGGATGAATTTATCAATCATGAATTAAATAGGTCTCAAAGTTATTCAATATTATGACAAGTGTTCTTGCATGGATTCCAAAGAAGTGTAAATTATTGGTATTATGAAGGATGCTGATTTCAAGTTGGTTGCATTCCCAAGAAGACCTACATCATGAATTTCACAATGTTGGAAATCCCTACTCAATTTGGGATGTTATTTTTTGAAAGGGGATGGTCTACAACCACACGGGTGTGAGTATACAGATGGATTCATCGTATTCCCTCATTATAATAAATGGGAAATAGGTGAAGCTAATCCAAGAGAAAATATATACTACAATAGTAGAGGAAACTGAGCCATGAGAGGATGTGTACTTCATCAACATTGATTTGGATAACTTCAAAGTTGAAGTATCAAATATTGTACAAGAAAAGAAATATCATCTCCCTAAAGAAGTTAATTTTTTTTATTGATAATTATGGTATATGGTTGATGCATTTTAATGGTTCATGTTCCAAGAAGGATCAAGAGATAGGTTCATCATTATTTCACCAAGTGGTTAGTCATTTTTTTAATTTTATATTACTGTGTGCTTTGAATACAAAAACAATGTTGTTGAGAATAATGATTTATTGTTGGGATTAAATTTAGCTATAAAGTATGAAATTAAAAAGAATAGTCTTAGGATATTCAAATTTGGTTGTTTCTCAAGTTAGAGAAAAGTATACAGCCAAACATAAAAGACTTAAATAATATAAATCTGATATGTGAGACACTATCGAGTTATTTGATCCATTTTCAAATGCCTAGGTTGAAAGAGAGATGAATATTGTGGTTGACTTCCTTGCCAACATATCAATTAGGTCTAAGGATATAGACTTGGCTAGAATTTCCAAGGCTGAAGTGTTGACTACGCCCTTAATCCTAGATAATATTTTCCACTAGAATTTTTTTCATGATGATCAATATTTTCTCAAACTCCTCCACTATATTTATGAATACCATAACAAGGAAATTAATTTTCAAATTTTTTTTGAAGTGGTTGATGATAAGGAAACTATCTTTAAGAATGAGGCTATGTAGTTGGAAACAAACAAGATCCCAAAAGGATTGTTGGTTCTAGAAAGATTCTTTCATGGAAATGGTAGGAATACTACCAAACTAGCCTATGTACATGAAAAATATTTAGAAGAAATAAACTTAGGGACCAATGCATCTTTGAAGAAAGTATAAATTATAAAGAAGGTGAGCCCAAATATCAAGACTATGATTATTGCTTTGTTGAGGAAATACATTTTTTTTCTTGATCTTATGATGACTTAAAATCTTATAGGGTAGACCTATTTTAGTATTAAATTCCTCTAAAACCTAATGCTAAACCTTTTAGGAAAAATAAAAGACTCTTAAATCCTACCCTAGCACAAAAATGAAGCAAGAATTGGAAAAAATTAAGGATGGTGGAATTATCAAGCTAATTAGACATTCCACCTAGGTTTCCAAACTAGTATCTATGAGAAATAATTATGCTGATATCAAACTATGTGTAGATTATAAAAATCTCAACATATCTTCTTTGAATGAAAATTACCCCTTATTGAATATGAAAGCAATATTGTATAAATTCACTAGTTATGAATTTTTATCCATGATGGATGGATTCTCTGGATACAATCAAGTGAAGGTCAAAGAATTGGAACAATATAAAACAACCTTTACCACACCTTGGGATACTTATGTCTATGTAAGGATTCCTTTTGGTTTAACAAATATTGGAGCCACTTTCTAGAGAGAAATGGATGTAGAATTCTCTGACTTGATTGACATCATCATGGTGGTTTATCGAGATGACATTACTCCATTCTCAAAAAAGGTAGAAGATCATTGCATGCACTTAGAAAATATATTCAACAAGGCCTTAGAATTTTGTATCTCTTTGAATTCAAATTTCTTGTTTGGGGTTATAGAGGGAAAGTTTTTGGGACATATAGTCTCTAAATAAGAAATAAGGATTAATCCTGAGAGAGTATTTGTATTTAAAAATATTCCTCAGCTAATGGCTATTAAGGGTATCTAATCATTCTTTGGTTAGATTAATTTTTTTAGAAGCTTCATCCCAAAATTTTCTAAGAAGACTAAATCCATCTCAAGGATGTTAAAAAAGGGACAAACCATATCCTATTGGAAGGATCCTACGAAATCTTTCAAAAGTATCAAAGAAGCAATAAAATAGGTTCCTATATTGACATCACTTGACTTTGAAAATCCTTTTCATTGATTTTATTTTGCATCTTTCCACATAGTTGTTATTATTTTTTTGTAGAAGAATGGTGAAGGATATGGGTAGCCTATATATATTTTTTTAGTAAATCCCTCCAAGATATAGAATTTAAGTATTATGCAATGAAAAAATAAGCATACGTATTTTTTAATGTAGTCAAAAAATTTAGAGCTTATTTGGTTGGAGCTAAGATAGCTGCTTATGTTCCTCATGTAGTTGTAAACAATATTCTCACAAAAAGGAAGTCAATGGTAGAAGATGTAGATGGATTGAAACAAAATCCAAGAATTCAGCACATTGACATTTAGATAACCAAACTAGTTAGAGGATAAGGACTAGAAAATATAATCATGGCCAAGTCAAATTTAGAAGTTGCTCAGGTAGATTATATAGAAGAATATTTTTTAAAAGGTTTGTAACATGAAAAGCTCCCATGATATAGAGATGTACCATGAAAAATCTCATGACTATCAATTATCCTACAATTATCTACAATATATTGAGTATTTCTTTGTTATATTAGAATGACATAATTCCATAGGTTTAGCTTTTGTGTATTATCTAGGACTATGAGATCTACAATTTAATCACCAAGACTTCGTTAAAAGTATGTATGCGTTATTTCAATACCTAAGAATTAGGTTATATTATATTATCTCTATCAAGACTTTATTGCAATTATTTTACTAAATGATAGATAGGATCTTTATAGTCTTCTATACATGATTTTTTTATTATTCTCTATTATTTCTTACTATTAGATAGAGTAATTGGTGATAGTAAATATTGATACATGGTGAAATAGAATTACACCTTTTGATATTTATATTCTTATAAAAATTATTCATTTACATGTAAAAAGATCAAAACTCAAATGAATATTGATCCACATACTCATTTTTTAATATTTATTACAAATTTAAAAAATAAATATTTTAGTGTTTATTTCACTCCATTTATTACATTAATATTTTTAATTATTTAATAGTTTTGCTACTAGCATTTATCAATTCTTTCATTATTCTATGAGAAAAATAAAAAGATATTGCTCATGAAAAAAAAAACAAATTAGATAAAAACGATTAGTTGTGTAATCCTAAAAAAATATAAATCAATGTAAAAATGGTTATGTTACATGGGTATATACTTATTATATGTTTGTATATAACTAAAAAATGACATATACTTATTATATGTTTGTATATAGCTAAAAAATGACATATACTTATTATATGTTTGTATATAGCTAAAAGAATATGAATCACTTTACATGTTATGATAGTTAATTATGTAATTAATACTTTTAGATTTAAACGAATTATGATTTTCTATTAACTTTGTTAAAAAAAATTCACACATCTCAATGGATTTATCTCTTATTTTGATCACATACTTCACAAAATTATTTCTTATATAAAGTTTTGATTACACCATGGTAAACCAAAGCCTCTCACACCTACTTAAATTTCAATTCATGAATGTTTATATGAAACTCTAGATAGAATTAAGTTTCCTTCGAAATATTAATTACACCATATTAAAATCCAAAAATTCAAAACCTTTTACACTTAGTTGATTTGCAATCTACATATATTTAAATCCTAATATATGTAAAATCATGTCTCTCACAAGCATTTAACTGCATTATAGTAAAACTAGAACTTTTCACACCAACTTCATTTATAATTTATAAATATTCATATTTTTATATGGCCCCATCACATGTCTTATAGTGATATTGCTCGTATAAAAGTTTATGTTAATTTAAAAGATATTTTTCCATTAGTACTCACCTTCTAAGTTAAAGATACTCTTTGGTTTAAATTTTATTTTGGACTACCATAAAACATTGTTTATCTAACTTAGAAGAGACCATAAGGTCACTAAATATTCAGCCGATGTGATTGTATAAGTCTAAGGAAAATATAAAATAAAATCGTATAAGACTAAATTTTAATGGAAATATATATATTTTAGTTTCTTATCAATTTCTTTATATATTAAGAGATGTATTGTATCTAGTTTTTTGCATTGGTTATTTTTTATGTCGATTAGAAATAAATATTATGAAATTGAAATAATTTTTATATTAGCTGAATTTGTCATCAAAACTATTCTTATTATTGTACTAAGCCACCAAAGTTGTGAAGTGTTTGATAAATATGTGATCATCTTGCCAAAAATTTCAAAATGGTAAGATATAATCTAATTGAATGTTGGATGCCCTTTATCTTTGCCCAATTCAAGTCTAAGGGATAAATTAGAATTATTTATGTTCAGATCTTTAATTTTGTATTTTATTTATACATATTCAAAGTGACTCGTACACAATTCATGTTTAACTAAGGCTAATGTTATGTTATTCCTTTTTATTTTCAATTAAAACTCAATTATTAGAATCCTAGGAGCATCAACAAAAGAATATTCAAATATAAGGTTTGGATATAGAACAAAGATTACATGGATGTAATAGAATTGCTTCATTTGTATTGATGTGGATTGTGTGCTACAATCCACATCCTAATCTTAAATTAAACTAGATCGAATTGTGATATAATTAGCATAATCAAATAATTTAAATAATTTTTAATGAAAATAAAAAATATTCACATTTAAAATAAATATTAACATTAAAAAAGTTTAAAATAATTAAAACCCACTCAATTATGTAATATAACTAACATTTTATAATCTTAAAAAAATATGCACCTACTAATATAATAACATTATAAATAAAATTTATAGAAAACATAAATATTCAACTACCACAATTCCAAATGCTTAATATAAGTTGATGTACATTGGATCCCCAAAGAATACAAAGATTGTTTTGTTTTAATATTGTGAAGAAATTTTTTCCTTAGTCTTTTTATTTATGGCTTTATACTTTTGGCTTTGGGAGAATTCACGCGCAAAAGAAAATTTGGTTTTGAAAGGCATGCAACCACGTGGTGGTTGCGCGAGTTTTATTTATCGCTTTCCTTTTGGGAGAAAGTAGGGCCATGTTTCAGCTCGTCAGAGATTTTCTCAAGAACGATTTTCACAAATATGAGAATACCCGCCTGCTCGATACGTCATCTCTTTGTTGCGATTAGGCTGTGCTTTCAGGAGATTTTTGTTTGGAGTTTGTCAAAGCATATTTTTTCTTTGGTTTTCAGGAGGAAGATTTGACTCAGTGCCGCTAAGCCACGTGATTGGTCAACAAGACTTTTTCCAGGCTATTTTCTAGGATCTGAGCGTTTATGGAGGGGAATCTTGCTAAATATTCGAGGGATATTAATGCATTAGTTGATAGTTGATGAGTGAAGATTGTTGTGACCTAATTAAAGATCTATGATTGGATTGTGAGCTATCAGGTGTAGACATCTGTTAGTAATTACTTTTGGGTAGAGGCGGTGTTTCTCTCTCCTTTCAACTATAAATTTGAGGTGGAAACAAAAGAAAAGGGTTCCTAAAGTTTTCCCTTTTGGAAATAAATTCTTTAATTTTCCTTAGTTATAAGAAGTATTTTCATTAAATTTTGCAGAACACTACTTCACTCTGGCATGTTATATCTGTTTTAACTTAAACTATTGTTGGATTGGCATCCAACCTCTATTTTAAAGTTCATTTGATATTTAAATATGAACTATTTGGGAGAAACATTTGAAACTATGAATGATATGGCCTCTGTCAATGTTTCCTTCTTTATATCTTCATTCAGAATAGAACACTGTGTCTAGTTTAATTCAAATATTTTGATTATTTGATTTCCATGCTATAAGCTTATATGATAAAGTGATAGCCTGTAGAAATTGGATTATGTCATTGAACTTCTCTGTTTTCTATAAGGGTTATTTTTTCTATGTGTTATGATGTATTGAGAGGAAGGGTTTATGTAGCTTTCTGAATGTTTTCTATTAACTCTTGGAAATTTTATGCTTGATCGGACCTTAACGAATACTTCCTGTAGGTAGATTTGAAAGGCTGCATTGTGCTTGTATCTAGCCTCTACTATTTGTTATCTTCCCAACAATGAAGGGTTGTGGTGTTCCGTGTCTATTATATCATTCCAAAAACATAATTTGGGTTTTAAAATGTTGTTAAAGCATTGGTGCATCACCACTTTTCATGTTTTATGTTTACATTTCTTTCTACCTTTTTCCCAAACTCAGAGAAGAGCTATATTTCTATAAAAATCTTAGAGGTATTTAGTGAGGCGCAAATTGGTCCCCCACTCACTGAATTTCCCATAAGATTGTTGGAGAGGTGCAAACTTTGATGAACAACAATTATTTTTCTGGCACACCCGGTGGGACCTAAGTTTTCTGAATGTATGATTAGAAGTCTGAAATATTTCTTAAATCAAGCAAAGGAAAGAAACTGGAAGTTTCATGCCTAGAGTCTAAACAAGAGCATCTTCAGAGGGCCATTTCTAGTAATCCCAGTTACCCTCTTCAGTACCTAGGAGAAGAAGACTTACAAGTTTTGTATCTCCTATATGAAGTAATAGAGCGACGAGTAAGAGCACAAAATTTAGAGCCTTATCTACTTCGCCCGGAGGCCGAATTTTCCAAATAAGAAAACCAGTTTACCTGATTCGTACGAATATTTTCTCCATGGATCATGTACCCCCTCCTGCTCCTAGAAATTTTGTAACCTGGAATAGTGGTAGTCTACTACAACCACCTACTCCCCTAGATGTTTGGCCTGCCATACGTGCTAATGCCCTCAAGGCTATTTCAAAATTCTCCAGGGAGGACTTCAAAACCCCTTTCAAAACCTCCAAGATATAGCAGAGGTATGTAGGGTTCATAACATAGTAGAGGCAAATATTTCTCTGAGACTATTGGCGGCCTCCTTCAAAGAGAAGGCTCAAGATTGGTATCGATCTTTGACTTACGATTCTATCTGGTCATGGGATCAACTCGAAGATAGGTTGTTTGAATGATTTTCAGAGAAAGGAGATCATTATTCGTTGCTACATCAATTAATCACCATCAAAAGAGCTCTACAAGAAGCCATGAGTGACTTCAACACTAGGTTTCATGAAACCTGGTAGAGGATCCCTGTGACTGCCCGACCTCAAGCTGCGATGGAATTGATGTTCTACCTGAAGGCTTTCAATTTGGATATTGTGGTGATGATAACCTCTATGGGAGGAGATATCTTACCTGACACATACGAGTTAGTTGTATGCATGGAAAATAGTTTAATTGATGCAAAGAAGCTTCGACCATGACCTTCGATGCCTACATTTGCAGAAATTTTTTGGCGGTCCTCGAGAAGAAGCTTCTTTAAGCACTCCCGCTATGCAAGTGATAGTTTTGGGTCCACCACAATCCATGTACGTGTACCCCACCACATTGTCAAGAGCATGATTATCTTCCTCTATAGCAGTGGACATCAACGATATGAAAAGCCTCATGCGGTCCTTCACTAATGAGTTAGCTCTCATCAAGTGGCAACAAGCGGCCCCTCTGAAGAAAGCCACTAAGACCTATCAGGGAGGAAGGCCATCCTATCAGTAAAACACATACCAATGACCCTTGATTCGGGGAGGTCAACAAGTGGCATCCGCAAACCAGATAGTTTCGGTCACCATGCCATTGTAGACGGTCAAGGACAGCTAGAGAGAAGAGTTAATCCCAAGCGAAAACAACATGGCAGAAGATGAGAATGCATGATGCTTCCCATGCAATGATAGTCATATGTGTAGGAGTTGAGAAAATACAACACCACAAACCCTGAAGATCACCTGCATGCAAATAACCTGTCACAAAAGAAAAGATGGAGACAAACAAGCAAGGGTTCTCTGAAAACTGAAAATGTATATATCAGAGAGAATGAGAGAATGAATAAGATATGAAATACAATGAGATCAATCCTTATAAAAAAGAGATCATGCAAACCCTAATAGGAAAAACCCTAATAGAAGCCCTAATAGGAAAACATTTAATAATTAATATAATTATTAAATGTCACATTATGCAAACTAACATGAAATCTTAAGAAGGGAATAAAGATAACTTAATCAAAATAATTAAGTTAAAACCTTTACTCTAACAATATGCCCTAAAATTTCCCAAGGGGAAATATGCAAAAAAAGATAGCGGAGCAAAGAAACAAAGGAACATTTCTAAATGTGGAAGGATATGAGTCCTCTGAAATGGAAAATGCCTGCTTTAGGGTGCAAATGCAAGGAATGTCATTGGAGCAAGAGCTAGATATTGCGCTCGACCAAGTGCTATTTTCATGGATGGAGGAAGAAGATGCAGTATTCACAAATGAAGCTCCGATGACTAGTGTTCCACAGGTGCAGTTGAACTACAACACAAGATCCAAGGGAAGGCTCATCGGAGAATACATGCAATAGGATCCGTCCCATCCTCAGCCACACCAACCATTGTAGTAGGAAAAAAAACCCTTGCAGTTGATTAGCTGACCAACTCAATAGCAATGAATTTCATTATTTCCTGCAAAGGAGTTGGATAAGATGTCGAACCCATTCACAATGGATCGCTTTCCTCCAAAGCTGAGGGAGATACCGTCATTTAAACCTAAGGTTTGACTAGTTGGAGCGTTGAATGTGGTAGAACAACTGAAGAAGGCACATTCCAATGTATCCCTATGGGATGGTATATCTATTCTTGAACAAAGGACATTGTTTCAGGAAGCATTGAAAAATGAGGAACAAAGACTGTAGATGGATGCAACTTCATTGTGTGATCAAAGTAAAGATAAAGGATTCATATTGAACCCTCAAGCTCTGAAAGATAAAACTTATATGAATGAGGTGGGTAATGCAAAAGAGAAAGAGGTAAGCAAGCTAAAGCCCATGCCTTTATTTTTAACAGTAATTATGGGAGATAAACTTTTGCATAATAATATGATTGATTTGGGATTCAATACAATGGTCATGCCAAAGCAAGTGGTTGATTCCTTGATGCTTATTCCCTTGAGAACGAAATCATGCAATTGGATGGAAAGAAGGTTCCAACCATTGGATAAAAGATCTATCTTTAACCCTCTTTTCATGCCCAAGCCAAACAATCTCACAAGAAGTAGTGGTGATAGAAATTCCTCGATCTTTGGGATGCATCTTTCCAGAGATTTCACCACAAAGCTTGGAAAATACTTAGCACTTGACTGGTCCCATCTGATATTAAGAACCAAGCATGGGGCGAAGATTAAGATACTGTCTGAATCTTTGCACCCTGAACATATAGTGGACAATGCATTCTTATGTTTTGAAGCAACTCATACCTCCTTCTCAAAACAAGAGGGATATTGCGTAGAGATGTTGGAGGATGAAGAAGACACAAGTGATCGGACTCCCGAAGAGGAGGTCCTCCTCAACCAGTTCATTGACTTTGAGTCGTTCGATAATTTTCATGCCACGAGACTAGGTATGTATGTGGTCTTCGATGATGATCTGATCTACTCGAAACTGATGAAAATTTAGGAGGAATATGATGATTTAATAGATAACTGTCTATGGAACTTATACTTTGACGATGCTAAATGAAAGGTCGGTTCTAGAGAAGGAATCTGATTATTGTCCCCAACAAGATCAGAGACCCTCAAGGCTTATCATTTTCAATTCTCATTCTGTAATAATGACACAAAATATGAAGCCTTGATTCATAGTTTGATTCTTACTGAGAAAATGGGTGCAAAGAGGTTGCAAGAATTCAGAGATTCTGAGTTGATTGTGAGCTAGGTTTGTGGGCAAGCGGCTACTAAAAATATAAGAATAAATTCATATAGACATTAGATATGGGATTTGATTGAGGGCTTTGAAGCTTTTAATATGCAATTCATTCCCCGATCCCAAAATAGTGTAGCTAATCAGATGCCTTCAATCGGGTCACAGTTTGAACTAGTTCTCGATTCAACAACAAAGCATAATTCAGTACAAATCATCGTCTAACCATCAATCCCCAAAAATGATCAGAACTGGTAAGTGTTTGAAGATGACACTTAGATCACCACCTTTGTACAGAAGTTGGAAGGATTTTTTGACTATTCACAACCAGGAGCCCAACCTCCCAAAGATCTAGTTATCTAGTGAAAAGGGAATAAGGTCAATTGAGGTTTAATCTTCCTCAAAAATCTCTTTGATTGTGAAGATGTAAGGAATAGAAAACAAAGGTTCACCATGGACGAAAAAAATTATGAAGAGATCGATGTCGGAAATGGAAAAAAGCTAAAAGTCAGAAGGAATGTTCTGTGGGAAGATAAGGAAAGGCTAAGGGATCGGTGTTCTAGATACAAGGGTATGTGCATGATCATCATGGAAAAAAATAGGCCCTTAAGTGGCGATGAAAATTTAGAAAATCAGAGTTAGGCAACTTGATGTATTAATTTGAATAAGTTATCTATATTATTTAAAAAATATGTAAAAATTGAATCTATAGAAAATTGAATGTAGTTTCTAAACTAGTAGGTTTATTTTTTTTTAAAAAATCCATTTGGTGAAAATTTGAAATTTCAATGCAGTAGTACTTAAATTTCCAGGAAAAAATAAGAAGTAGGTGTCTTGCTGACCACCCTAGCCACAATAAAATTATAATATTTTTTAAAAATATTTTAGATATAAGTAGAGGACTTATGTCCCGATGTGATGCACATTTTTTGTAATTTTTTTCCAAGTAAATAATTAATTATATTTTTTTATTAAATTTTTTAAAAAATATAAAAACTTGTATGTCTGAGCACCTTAACTTGGTCAAAACTTCATGAAATTCAATTTTTTTTAATCCTATAGTATGTGAAGCATAGAATGTGATGCATGTTTCAGATTCAAAAAATGTGATACCGTTTGAAAGCTATAGATGTTTTTCAATCAACCTATTAATCACGACTTTAGTTGTTGTTGGCCTCCTATGATGTTTCAACAACTAAGCCTTTATAGCTGTGATTCAACGATTGGACATCTAACCTGAATAGCCATCTCAACCATCATGAAGGTGCGTTTAAATTGTCAACCCAAGGACATAAAATTGAAATGGGTTAGAATTGTATGTGCACTAGGAATCCAAAGTAGCCACATTCATCCTATAGCTTAAGAAAGGCAGAATACTGAAAGTAAATTGCTTGGAAGGAAATGACATAAATGTTGAACATTAACCAATAACTAGACCAAATTGAAATGCATAACATAAATTAAAATCTGAGCAACAAAGAGGAAACTACTATGTCTATTTTGGCTACAGGAACAGTCACAGAATGGAATTCTAGTGGCTGCAGGAACAATCAGTGTGAGATTCTTAGCTAACTACTGAACAAAAAAATACTAACTAAGCTAAAGGAAATAATACTCACCAAGTGGGCCCCCTTGGAAAAGTATTCCCTAAGACTAAGGTAAAATCAAATGCACAAACTCAACTTCATTTCATTCATGGAAAAACATGAGTACAAACGATCAACATGACTGTATTGCTGAAAAGATTAAAAGTGCGAGTACATCAAATCACATTCTTCGACTGGAAAAGGAGAGAGAGAGAGCTCCAAAGAACATTCGAGGCTTATTTATCCAACCACCTAGCAAGGTAGTCAACTCCTACAAACACAGAGGATGCCACATTATGGAAAGCATGAAAGAGAGTAGGGATGGCTACGCATGCACATAACCTGTCAAGCATGATTTCCTTGACTAGAATCTAGCACAACAGTAACACCGTGCATTCTCAATAGAATTTAAGATCACTACAAGGTGGTTACAATCCAATGCACGAGGAATCTACAGCCACCAAGAGTCTTCAATGACCACCTTGTTGACCGATATAACACACGTCCAACTAGTGGAATATTCCTGAATTGAAGGTCTCAAAATATCTGCATGAAAATGTTAGCATGCACAACAACTATATATCCATAATCACCTTAAAGTGACATTCATTAATCACATGCAAAATTAACACAAACAATCCACATAGCATATCGATATCATTTGGAAGCTTATGAAAATAGATTTATGTCCAAGGTCTATGGTTTAAGGAAATATTATGAAAAATATCAACTCCCAAGAACCAAAGTTACTGCAAGAAATGGACGACAACCCTATCAATAATTAAACCATAAACTAGAATCATCATTTCCCCCCCAACCTAATGTCTTGTTGGTCCTCCAACAGGGGAAGAGATGTATTTTTGTTTGGTCAATGCCCTGAAGTTGGCAATTGCAAGTTGTCCCACATCTATTTCTGATCAATCCGAATTAGGATCCCAATAGAACCCTTGTTGCCTTTCCAACCTACTCCATCTTTGTCTTTCATCAACAATGTCATACCTGTAAAATTTGAAGTTTGGCACCAACCACAATATAATAGGAGGCTGAAAAATTAGTGGAAGCCAAAATTTCCCTTTTGTTCTTCCGAGCTGAATATATCTTTCAGCCCTTTTGAGTGTTGCAGCATAGTTGTGCATGGAATGGGGCTCAACTTTCTTCAAATTGTTAGACAGTGTATTCCATCTCTGTGAGAGGTATCCCTTGACAGAGTCTCCTGTGGTTTTTTCCATCTCCTCATATGCTTTATACACTACCTCTCTCTCAAGCAAGACCCTAAAACTATAGCTTGGTCGGTATAAAATTTTGTGCCAATCATTAAAAAACTCTCTTAGATGCCTAGATTAAGCCCTAATAGGTAGGGGAATGCTGGATTCAACTTTCTTGTAAGTCTCTTATTTCTTTCCCTAGCTTACTTCATTTTGTATCCAGGACATGAATGATCTTAATTGAACATCTCCAACATATAACAGTGGATTCCAATCATTGTCCTTGGTCATGGCATAATTATGTAAATAAAATTCATATAAAAAAATATTCATCTCAGGGGGAGCAATCTTAAAAGCATTGAAAAATTTAGCAGGGATTTTAATTGAGGGGTTCAAACCTGAAACAATCTTTGCAAATTTGAAAGAAAGATGCTTCTCTTTTAAATATAGGGCATATACCCTCGGAGGAGCCCTGCATTCCAATATCTGCAGCACTAAATTTTTCATTTCATCCACCTTCTTTTTTAAAACAACAATTTTTTTACTCTTATCCTCAATCTCCTCAATTTTTTGTTCAATTTCCTTCTTTAGCCTGCATTTTTATGCTTTCCATTCTTCTTCTCTTCTTTGTATTTCCTTCCACAAGTTCAGGACTACTATGCTCATCAAAAAATCAGAGGGCCTATGCACTCCTACTGTTATTTTACCTAGTCCTTGGTAGAGTACCATCTGTAGGGCTTCTTCTCGCCCAACCAATTTTGGTTGCAGGGGCTCCAGTCCTTGCTCTCCTATTTCAATCTCCAAGGCCTCTTCTTCCCGTTCTTTCTCATGCTACAGGAACTCTTGCTGTAGGAAGTCCTAATTTTCCTCACACGCCTAGTTTTCAACTTTCTCAACAATATTCACAAGGTCTGCCAATGTCATGCTTGCTACTTCCTTAAACATATCATTTTTCCTTCACATTCACCTGCTCCATTGGAGCTTTTGTATCCTCCCATGGTGATTTTTCATGTTTAGGGCTTCCCTTAGGAGATACCCCAATGACTGGACTAACTGACTTTGATTTTCTAGGAGGTTTTCTTCGTTTTTCCTTTGCTACAGGAAGAATACTGTCATCCTTTTGTTTCCTAGAGCTTGGTGCTTCTTTTTCTACCATTTTCTTTTTAGCTTTTCCTTCCTTCAGTTATGCCTTGCTCTTCTATTCCCTTTTTTTTATTAATGTGCCAAGAGTAACATCATCATTAGATTCAAGAGAGGAACCCTCTTGATCAAAATGCTCTTCCTCATAAGAACTAATTTCAATAGCTTGTGTGGCTGCAGGAGGGTTTCCACTAAGGCTTGCATCAGAGGTTGAGGCACCAGAAGCGGCCCCAACATTACTCCTTCTCCTCCCAACCCTAGGAGGTTGAGGCAAAATTCTAGGTTGCAAATGCTCTGGTCTAATTTAACCAATTCTCAAAAATTATTCCCAAGAAATATTGGACACATCATGTAGAGATTTTTCAACTAATAATTTAATTAGGCAATGGTGGGAAACGTAATTGTCCCTACCTTTTTGAGTTTTTGTTGCCATGATCGAAAGAAGGTTGTATAGCATGTTGGGCACATTCATTCTCGTTTCATGCCTCATGTGGTTTAGAAGCTTAAAATGCATAATATGAAAATTTGATTGGCAACCTTCACAAGTGATATACTTGACAACATAAACAATTTCTTTCCTCCATAGTTTAGGTAGATAAGTCCTCTTCACTCCTTGTTTGTCTATGCTCAATGGAGGGTCATTAGGCTCTATAAATTCGGCCCTAGCCAACTTGGCGTCCCTGGAAGCAGGGTAATTTTTACCATCAATAGGTAAAATTGTAACTTATGCAATTCTTTCCTCCGTAGCTATGATTTCCAACCCTTTTATTTTGGCTTTCCCTTCACACAATAGCTGGGTGAATTCTAATGCAACCCCTTCGTCAAGGCCATCCAACTTTAAGAAATAGTCTAGCCATCCAGAGTTTCTAAACTTAGCTAGGAAAGGCGCATCCTACAGTAACATGTCGTGAACCGTGGGTTCATTTCAAATCAACCCACCACCCATTGTCTACAATTAAATAGTTACTCTGGAAAAAAATTCCTCCTGCAATTCTTGTCTGGAAACCAAACTTCTTCTTCCTACAACTCTGCTAAATTCCAATGTTGGTGTCATTTGAAATTTAAGTTTTGATTTAGGATTATGAAATGAACAATTAAGGCAATAAAGGAGTAATAAATGCAAGTCATGATTAAGGAAAATGGTGGCGGAGGATTTGCATTTCGCACATACAAGCCATCATTTCAGAATTCAAATTGGCTTAATCACTTAAATCTTAGTGACGTGAATGAATATAGACAAACATGCAGACATGGCATTGACACATTCCCCCCCAACCTAAATTTGCACATGTGTCCACACATGTGAGGTGAGAGGATGATTTGATAGGGGCAAAAAATGGTGACATGCTATGGGAAACATCCATATTAATTTACAACAATTAAATAAATGCACTAGAAGATAATTAAGATATAACAAATAATGTGCACCTACCTGAATTCATGGAAGATATATTGCAAAGATCATGTATAAAGTACCAGTCATTTCCAAGAAATCAGTTGAGAAATTAATGAAAGTGGAGTGGGATGAGGGGTGGAATGAAATAACGGTGGTGATGTGGAAGAGAGAGAAATGTGGAATGAATGGGTGAATGGGTGAAGAATTGGACCCCCACAAAGTGGGAATATTTATTATGATAAGTGACATACCTTAATTAGCTGGAAGAATGGACACTAGGTCCACTTCCTTTAGCTACAAGAAGTTTGGGTGTTGCACACTAAGTGAATTGTTGCAAGAACTCCTCCTTAGAAGTTGAATTTTGATACAATTGTAGATGATGACCATTTACCAACAGTTTAAACCCGATAGGATCAATGGTAGTAAGTTGAACAACTCCATTGGAAAATACTTCGGCCACCTCATAAGGTCCAAGCCACCTTGTCTACAATTTTTCTACATTATCTTGATATCTTGAGTCATAGAGGAGTGTCCAATCTCCAGGCTGAAACTTCTTATCCTTGATAAATTTATCATGCCACTTTATTCATTGATTCTACACTACCTCTGTGTAATGCAAGGCTACCTTCCTCATCTCATCCAAAGCATTCAGCTGCATGATTCTATCTCTTTATGCTTTAGAAATATCCATTCCCAATTCTACTGCAGTCCTGAGGGTCTTATGTTCAAATTCAATGGGCATCATGGCTAACTTTTCATACAACTCAAATGGAGTGAATCCTATAGTGGTTTTCTAGGTGGTTCTGTAAGCCCAAATAACTTCTAGTAACCTACCTGCCCAATCATTTTTATGGATAGCCATTGTTTTAGACAGAATGGATTCAATTTATCTGTTAGTCACCTCAACTTGGCCATTAGCCTCAGGGTATTAAGGAGTAGAATTCATGTGCCTAATGTTGTACTCATTGACCAGTGTTGTAACAAGGGTTGAAGTGAATTGAGTCCCTTGATCAGTCACTATTTCTCTTGGAACCCCATACCCTATGAAAATTTCCTCATACATAAATTTGCAACCTTAGTATCTCTTGCATGCTTCGTGGCCTTAACTTCTACCCATTTAGTTGCATAATCAGTGCATACTAAAATATAGGATTTACCTCTTTTATGGAGGATCAATAGGTCCTACAAAATCCATTCCCCACTTATCGAATGGATTGATTACTACTTAGGGACAAAGTGGCATCTCATCAGATTTTGCTGGTTGGCCCATCCTTTGGCATCTGCCACACTTCCTTGTATATCTCACTGCATCCTTGTGAAGTGTTGGCCAGTAATACCATGTGTTCAAAATATTCATTGTTTTCCTCTTTGCTACAAAATCTCCTCCACAGGGTTCACTGTGGCATGCATGCAAAATATCAAATGTCTCATCTTCCATCACACATCTCCTCATGACCTAGTTAGGTACAGTATAGAACAAACATCCAACAATCCATGAGAAAGGAAAAGACTTCTCAATGAGAACTATCCTCTCTTTTGGAGAGAAGTGAGGAGGGACTCTCCCTATGACTAGAAATTTAGCTATGTTAGCCTTGAGATAAAATCTGCAACAACATTGGCTTTCCCTGGTTTTTCCACAATGGTTATATCAAACTCCTTCATCAACAGTAACCATCTTGGTATCCTTCCTGAAATCAGAGGTTTTTTCATAAGGTATCTAATGGCTGCATGATCGGTGTGCACAAAGATTTGGTAGCCTATTATGTAATGTATTAATTTTTTTAAGGCATAGATCATTGCTAACATTTCTTTTTTTGTCACACTATAGTTGAATTCAACTCCTTGCAGATTTTTAATGACAAAGTAAATGGCGATTTCGACAGCCCCATCTTTTTGTCCTAGGATTGATCCTATAGCATAATTTGATGCATTTGTATGGATGTGAAAATAAATCTCCCAATTAGGTTCCTTGAGCACAGGAGCATGAGTTAAAGCTTCTTTCAAGTCAGAAAATTCCTTATCACAGTCTTTTGTCCATTGGAACTCAACATCTTTAGTGAGGAGATTATACAATGGTGCTGCCATTTTGTTGAAGGCTTTGATGAACCTCATGTAATAACCTACATGTCCTAAGAAAATACTAACATATTTTTTCTTTACAAGGATAGGAAGATTGGTGATTACCTAAATCTTTGTAGGATCTACTTGAATGCCTTTGTGAGAGATGTAGTGGCCAAGAACTACACCTTCATGTATCATCATGAAGCACTTTTCACTATTTAAAGATAGGTTGTGGTCTTCACATCTTTGTAGGACTCTCCTAAGATTCACCAATGCTCCATTGAAATCAACACCATAAGAAGTGAAATCATCCATATAAATTTCTATGCAATAATGAGAGATATATGAAAATATGCTAATGACTACCCTTTGAAAAGTTGTAGGTGCATTGCATAAGCCAAATGGAAGTACTGAGTAGGCATAGGTTCCCCATGGAAAGGTAAAGGTGGTATTATCCTGGTCCTCTGGTTCAATTTGGATCTGATTATAGCCACTGAATCCATGAAGAAAATAAAAGTATTTCTTTCCTGCAAGTGATTCCAAGACTTGATCTATGAATGGTAAGGGAAAATGGTCTTTTTTGGTGGTAGATTTAAGTTCCCTGTAATCAATACAAACTCGCCACTTCCTTCCATTTTTGGGCACAATCACCAATGGGGACACCCATTGGCTGTCTGAAATGGGGTAGATAAATCCAACATCAAGCCATTTCTATAGTTCTCCTTTTACTATTTCTCTCAATGCAAGGTTAATTCATCTTTGTGGTTATCTCACCAGTGTACAATCATCTCTTATATATATTCTATGAGTGCAAAGTTTAGGATCCAAGCCTTTCATACCATGATAGTCCCATGCAAATGCATTTTGGTGGGCTCTCAACAAGTTTTCCAATGACAACTCTTGTTCTTCACTCAATTTACTGTTGATATTCAAATACTTCCCTTCTGACACTTGCACTTGTTTAGTTAACTCAACCATATCTACTTCACTAATGCTTGGTACCTTGAGTTCATGTGGCAGTAATGTGTGGAATATACCTGTTGTTGCAGGAAATTCGCCTACAAGAAAGGTCTCTGTAGGAAGAGCGGTTGTAGGAAAGGTATATGTAGGAAGAGCAACTGCAGGAAGAGAAGTTGCAGGAAAGGTATCTACAAGATGAGGGACTGCAAGAAGAGTGGGAATGAGTGTTTTTACTATATCAGAAAAAATTAGATACCTGAGATGATGATGCTTCCTCTACCTCATTACGGTTCTGAATTATATGGGATAATACTTCATCTTCATCCTGAAGCTACAGGAAGGGACTTCTACGTAACATCATAAGTTGCACCATATAATTAACTTCTTCGGCCTCTTCACCAACATGTGGCCATACTGGATTATCCTTATCATGGGATGGTTGAGCAAGTGGGTAGATAACAATATTTTTGGTGCTCTTTCCATCAAAAATGGTCATGTCTCATGTTCGACATCCAATATAAGCATTTGTTGTTGCTAACCATTGTCTTCCAAGAATAATGGGGTACCTGCCTAGTGTGGATTTAGGAGAAAGAATCATAAAATTTGTTGGGTACTCCCAAGAGTCTAAAGTTACCACTAGATCTTCCACTATATCATCAGGCTTAATAGTAGAACTATCAGCAAGCTGCAGGACAGTAGGAGTAGGTCTCATGCTTACAATATTTAGTTGTTGTAGGATGTCCTTGGTCATTACATTTATTGATTCTCCTAAATCAACCAGAGCATTATTTATTTGCATCCCATTTATAAAAAATCCTACCAAGAGACTCCCTTGGTCATTGTACTTGGGAAAAGTCACTTTCCCAAGCATGATGTCAGCAAGCTATCCCACCACATGAACTATAGTGGGGTATTTCTTCTTTCGGCTTGGCTTCTTAAGGCATGCTTCCTTGATTGCTTTGCCATTTATGGGAACATATTTGATGACTTGAAATAGAGGTATTTGGACACATATATGCTTCAATTGATATAGAATGTCAAAAGTTGTGTCCTCCTTTTCTTCCTTTTGTTTCACAATTTCCAACCTTTGAGGAAATGGTGGTTCAAGATCAGTCTGCTTGGTTGGGACTAGTTCAAGATTTTGAGGTGCACTAGGCTAAACAAGGACATTCAGAGGCTCCTCTTCTTTCATAGGAAGCTTAGTGATAATAGGTGTGGAAGGATTTGGCAAAGTAGTTCCTGAACGCAAACGGATGTCACTTACACTCACAACATATGCAAGGAATTGATGTGGATCAACAGAGTATACTAGTTGTTGTTGTGGTTTATTATTTGGGTTAGGTGTGGGCATATTTGAACTTGGATTAGCAGGAGGAGGCATTACAGTAGGTTGTTGGGGTTGAGAAGGTGATTGCATGTAATTGGTTGTTTGGCTTGGCCATTGTTGTCCTCCCCTCCATTGAGATGTTTGCTGCCAGTTTCCTAGAGGTGGCTACCAGTTTCCTTGAAATTTCTATCAATTCCCCTGAGGTTGCTGCCACTGGGGTGGAGAGTTTTAGTGATTGGGCCAAGAATTTGGAGGGTTACTCCAAGGCTATGGTGGATATCCTCCATAATTGGATGGATATGGGGGTTTCCATTGATTACTAGATCAATAACAATTGAAATATGGCCCAACAAAAGATAGTGGATCTAGCGGCATACCCTATCTTGGAGCCCATGGCCTCCTTTGTGCAACATAGTAGACTTGATAATCTTCACCCTAGATTGCTTTGAACTCAGGTGCCATCTGCTTGCTATCAATATTAGCTATCATATTGCTTCTGCAGTCCTTCTTCTTTTGTTTGCAATGAGGGCAATATTCTGCCAACATTGCCTTTGCCTCATCTTATTTCTTCTTTGCCTGAATCTAGCTGAATATCCAGGTTGTTTATGATGTCCTGCTTGAAATATTCTAGTAAGTGAGTAATCTCCATCCTTGAAATTCCATTGGTGGATGACTTACGCATAGAAGATTGGTAAGCTCTCCCCTTTTTTGAGGCTTCCCTAGAATAATTATGACATATTTTCTTGATATCCTCCCAATGAACTTGGGTGATATCTCCTCCTCCCATCAGGTCCAAGGCATCAGTGCAGTTTTCATTAATTCCCCTCAATAAAAACAACTTATGTGATTCTTAATTGAGTGTATAGTGTGGATATTTCTGTAGAAAAAACAAAAACCTTGAAATTAAATCTTCCAGGTTCTCATCTTCCTTTTTTTGCATTCTAAAAATGTCATCCCCTCTCATGTCATTGCCCCTGCAATATTCTTTGTATATCTCAAGGAATTTTGTCTTCATGTCCTCCCAAGTCTCCAAAGTATCTCTGCCTAGGCTCATAAACCATCTTAAGGCAACTTATTTCAAGGTGGCAGGGAATAGCTTAAGCCTATGGGCATTAGTGGTATAGTCATAACTTTTGTAGAGGATATCAAACTCAAAACAAGAATGTATCAGGATCTTCTATGACAAGTCCATATAACTTAGGAAGAACTAAAGAAGGGATAATTTTGAGGTTTTCTACTTCATTCTGATGAGCAATGGGGATAGGAAAAGCTGGTTGGTTAGCTCTGTTAGGTCTATTTCCATTTGCATCACCCATTCCTTCTTGATGAAATTCCAAATCAAAGGGTTCTTCAACTGGATTTTGATCTTCAAGGGAAAATTCAGAGCTGGTCAGATCATGAAATATGTTAGCAAAGGGGTGTGGCTCTTCTTCTTCTTGGTTTCTTGACAATTTTTGGTACTCAGCTGTCTGCAATAGATCAAGATTGTTAGGAAGGAATCTCCCACGAGCATCTCTTCTTCTTTCTCTATGCATACGGTATCAACTCACTATCAGCCAACTCACAAAAAAATTGACAAAAGAATAGGGGGGTCATAATACTTCTAACAAGGGGGTATACTAAGAACAACTTCTAGAAATGTTACGACAATAAAAACTATCAATGACTCTAGAAAACTCCCTAGTTTGAAACCATCCCCAACAACGACGCCAAAAATGTTGGTCTTCTATAATGTTTCAACAACTAAGCCTTTACAACTCTGATTCAGAGATGGGACATCTAACCTAAATATCCATCTCAAAAATCATGAAGGTGCATTTAAATTTTCAACCCATGGATGTAAACTTGAAATGGGTCAGCACTGTATGTCCACTAGGAATCTAAAGTAGCCACATTCATCCTACAACTTAAGAAAGGTAGAATACTAAAAGTAAATTTATTGGAAGGAAATGATGTAAATGTTGAACATTAACCAATAACTAGACCAAACTTAAATGCATAACAAAAATGAAAATCTGAGCAACAAAGAGGAAGCTACTTTGTCTGCTTTGGTTGTAGGAACAGTCATTTCTAGATTCTTAACTAACTACTGAACAACAAAATACTAACTAAGCTAAAGGACATAATACTCACCAAGTGGGCCCCCTTGGATAAGTATTCCCTAAGACTAAGGTAAACTCAGATGGACAAACTTACAACTTCATTTCATTTATGGAAAAACATGAGTACAAATGATCAACATGATTGTATTGTTGAAAAGCTTAAATGTGTGAGTACATCAAATCACATTCTTCGACTGGAAAATGAGAGAGAGAACTCCAAAGAACATCAAAGCCTTATTTATCCAACCACCTAGAAAATCGGAAAACTCACACAAATGCAGAGGATGCCACATTAGGGAAAGTGTGGAAGAGAGCAGGAGTGGCTACGCATGCACAAAACCTTTCAGGCATGATTTTCTTAACTTGAATATGGAACAGCAGTAACGCCACACATGCTCAACAACATTTAAGATCACTACAAGGCGGTTACAATCTGATGCATAAGGAATCTACAACCACCAAGAGTCTTTAATGACCACCTTGTTGACCAATATAACACACGTCCAGTTGGAAAAATCTTTCCTTGAATTGCAGGTCTCAAATTATCTGGATGACAACATTAGCATGTACAAAAACTACATATCCATAATCACCTTAAAGTGACATTCATTAATCACATGCAAAATTAACACAAACAGTCCACATAGCATATCGATATCATTTGGAAGCTTATGAAAATAGATTTATGTCCAAGGTCTATGGTTTAAGGAAATATTGTGAAAAAGATCAACTCCCAAGCACCAAAGTCTTAAGTTACTGCAAGAAATGGACAACAACCCTATCAATAATTAAACCATAAACTAGACTCATCAGTTGTAATTCAAATAGAAAATGAATAATAATTATTGATTAAACTTAAAGTAAAGCATAATTTATATTGGTGGAAAGCTGAGAATCTCCTTTAAAAACCCTTTTCATTTCATCAAATTTTGGGTAAAAAAAAGTTGTAAGCCACATGAGCCATTATATCACTTACATATTGCCACTTTTTGGCCCATCATGATCCTGCACATACCCACAATGGAGCTATAGCTTGGACCTATGATGATCTTAGAGGATATGATCCTTATAAAACTCAGCATACCATTGACTTAGCAGAAGGATCAAATCCCGTCTGACAGAAGCAAAGGCCTATCAATCCGAAGGTCGAGGCATTGATAGCATAGGAGTTCACCAAATTGATTGAGTCCTGAATCATATACCTAATTAAGCATTGCACGTGGGTGTCTAATATGGTATCAATTTGGAAGAAGAATGGTGACATTAGGCTTTGTGTTGATTTCTGAGATCTCAATAAAGCTTTGTTGAAAGACCACTACGCTTTGCCATCAATGGAGCAGATCCTATAGACCGTAGCCAGATTAGAGATGTTTTCATTTATTGATAGTTTCTCAGGGTACAACCAGGTATATGTGAATGAAGGTGACCAACATAAAATGATGTTTACCACCAAGTGGGTAATGTTTGCATATGAAAAGATTCCCTTTGGACTTTCAAATGCTAGTGCAACGTTTTAGCGAGCAATGGATATTTATTTCAAAGGATTGATCAATTTGATCATTCTAATTTATTTGGATGACCTAACAATCTTTTCAAAGTCAAAATTTGATCATTTTGATCATCTAGAACAGGTTTTCTAGAAGTGTCAATAGTTTGAGATTTCTTTAAATCCCAAAAAATGTGTTTTCGGAGTACCCCAAGGTAAGTCACTTGGTTTTGTAGTATCGAAAGAGGGAATTGCAATAAGATTCTGAAAGGGTGAGATCTATAATGGAGTTACCCCTACTAGTGGATCAAAAAGGGCTACAATCTTTCCTAGGGAAGATTAACTTTGTCAGTCAGTTCATTTCAGACTTTACGGGCATCACAAGACCTGTCATGCTAATGCTCAAGAAGAAATTAATGTTTAAATGAACCCCTGAGGGCAAAGCTTATTTTAAGTAGAAAAAGGTAGCTATCTTTGTTGCTCCAGTGTTGGCTAACCTAGACTTTTCTAAAAATTTCCTGCTCTATGTATACAACAGTCAGCATAACATAGCCTCTATGCTCACTCAGAAGGATGAAGAGAATAAAGGGGAGAATCCTATTGGGTTTCACTCAAGAACCCTTAAGGGTTGTGAAACTAGGTATAGCTTTGTAGAAAAATAGGCTTTTTCCATTTTTAAAAGCCAAAAAATTTTTTGGCACTTGGTGTCATCCAATAGAATTACCATCCTGGTTGCTCATCCTAGTGTATAGGAATATATTACCGAAGGAGAGATAGCCGAGAAGAGGGCCAATTGGATCACCAAGATCCTAGAGTATGATGTGGACTTCAAACCAACTAAGCTAGTTTGGGGAAGAGGTCTTTGCGAGTACCTTGCACAGGAATCAAGTTCCAAAGTTGAGAAGGAGATCGATCAGGTCTACTCAAATTAGTTTGAGTCTGACGAATCTTGGGTGGCAGATTTTACATAATATATGCAAAAGGGGTAGTACCCGACCAACCTTCCATTCCACAAAAGGCGATACTACTGACTACAAGGAACTAGGTATGTATAAATTGAAGGGACTTTATTTAAGAGAAATTATGATGTTGTCTTGCTCTGATGTCTAGATAAGCTACAAGAAGAAAGGGTTATGAAGGAATTCCATAGTAGTCCTAAGGGCAGACACTTCTCCATCAAGACTACCGCCTTGAAAATCATGCGAGCAAGATATTTTTGGCCCTCTATGTTTTTTGAAGTGCACCATCTGGTGCAAAAATGTACTAAGTGTCAATCCTTTATTGGAAAAAGGTTTTTTTTTGCTTTCCCTTAAGTCCAACTGTAATTGAAGAGCCTTTTGCTCAATGGGGTTTGGCTTTTATCAGAATGATAAATCATATTTCCAATGCTAGACACAAATGGATCCTCATGGCGATTGATTATTTCACAAGGTGGACAGAGGCCATTTCACTGGAAAATGCTACATAGGGCAAGATTGTCAATTTCCTTAAAGAGTTGGTGACCAGATTTGGTTCACCAAAAACTATCATATTTGACAATGCTCGGGCCTTTGTAGGTTCGAGGATGTCTGATTTTTCTATAAAAAATGGGATTTATCTCAAGACTTCATGAAACTATTACCCACAAGGAAATGGGCTAGTAGAGTCAACTAATAAAAACCTAATTAGGTTTATCAAGCACATCGGGTATAAGTGACAAAGGGATTGGCACGAGAACCTACGGGCTGCTCTTTGGGCAGATCATATTACACCAAATTAGATCTTGAGGGAATCTCCCTATGAATTATTATATGGGAAAGAGGCAGTGTTACCTATTTCCATGGAACTCCCTACTTTACAACTACTGAAAGCCCTAGAAATAGAGGAAAGTGGTAGGATGGAAGTATGGTTAGCCAAGCTCCTCAAACTTGAGGAAGACAGGGAAAAATCCTTTGGAGCCATGATCGGTCACCAACAGACGATTAATTGGTGGTTTAAAAAAAGACTTCTAACCCAGATTTCAAGGAAGGAAGCCTAATGCTAAAGTATTATGAGCGCACTAAAAAGCCAAGGCAACATACCAAATTTGAAGAACTATGGAAGGGACCCTTCCGAATTAGCGTGTAAAAATAAAAGAATGCGTATGAACTTGAAGATATGGAAGGAAATTCTCTAGATATATTGATGAACGGTATTTATCTAAAATTATTCCATTAAAGTATGTTGTTCTTTAAAAAATTTAATAGTTATGTACCATATGTAAGTTTTTTGTAAATACGCTTTGGTTTTAAGAATAAGCCATGAGAGAAACAGAAAAGAAGTAGAAAAGTATTGTATTATATTTATACATAAAAAACTTGCAAGTGTAATACAACCCAAGCCTCAAATTTTAACTTGAAGGTCTCTCGAGCAAAACCCAAAAAGAGTCCTAGAGAAAAAAGAAGCAAAATGGAGGCAAAGTACAAAAGAAAGAAAAGATTAGGCCTCCAGCCATAGTTACACGAGCAAGCTTCCCATAGTCATTTTTTCTTCTTCTTCTTCTTCTTCAACAGGGAAACAAGGGATGCAACAACACATAGCACATGGACCTTAGCTTCTAGTCTCTGCAGTTGTCTGCTAGAAACTCAAAATGCTTCCTAAAATCCAGCCCAAGAGCACATTCTACGCCATACTCTTGTAGGAAATAAGTGGTTGTAGGCAAAGACAACGAGCAGTGACCTTCAAGGTCCATAGTGCATAAGTCAGTCAGGAAGGGTAATTAGGGAATGTCCATCTCATGATCAATGTGCCTGTGGAGGTCCATTGCAATCAAAATGTCGACACCCGAGATAGTGACTTACACAATTTCGCCAAGCCCTTCTAGCAGAGAGGCGTCAAACATCCAGCGGCATAGGTCAACTATCTTGGTTTTGGCAATGTTCAAGTCTAGGAGGGAGGCCACGAAGTGAGATGCAATGTTGCAATTGCTTCTCATCTAGTTCTTTTCCTTGATAAAGTCCTAGCCGACTACCCACCAAAATGCAATTACCCCAAGACAGTCACACTTTTTCACTAGACACTTAATTGTATCAACAATGATCTCCCTACTGAAGGCGTATTGTAGCCTTCGTGGTAGCAGATGAATGGGAGTGCCTAGGCTAGTAGACATAGCTAAAAGCAATAGAGAAAATGGTGGAATAGAGATAGAAAAAAGGCTTTCTAAACTTAAAAAGCTATATTTTCGAATGAATATTGTATTAAGGTGGTATAGCTATTTATAGAAATGAGGTGCCGACAAACCCAATCAGCAAAAAGTCTTATTTTGGTAAGAGGGTAATCGGAAAATATCAAAGCAACCATAGGATAGGCAATAAATCATACATAGAATCTAACATAAGGTCCTAAAAATTAAATTTGGGCATTGGGAGTAAATGCTCACATAAGTCGATCATCGACATGTGTCCTTTGCCATCATCAACACCAACTAGCTCGCTTATGTGTAAAGACATGGATTAACATGCTAAAATTTGAAAAATAAAATGGGTGTGTCCTTTCAAAGGTACCTTGCATCACCTAAGCATGTTTTACATAACTAAAAGCATGCTCCCCGAGACAAAGAACTTATCTGTGAAAAAGATGCGGTGGAGAGAATGTACTAATTCCATTCTCATAGAGTTTTTGGCATTCCCGAGGGATACACATCTCAAATCCACACGTATCTCCTCGTTGGAAACATTTAATGGACCAACGGTAATTGCATAGCTTTAACTACATGTACGTTCTAATGGAATTAACTACACCAAAAGGTAGATTTTTCTAAAGTAGAAAAAAGGCAAGTGGTCGTTTTCATTAAAGAAACTATTTGCAAGTTCTTGAAGCAGCCATGGAGGAGCCATCAACATCTGGTAGAAAGGTTGGAGCTTCATCTAGAAGGCCTGGTTTTGTTGATATCTTTGGGTATAACTCGTTCACCAATGCCCCAATGCTTGAGGAGCAACCATTTTAATTTTGTAGAAGGGTGCAAGTAGATAAAAGTGTTGCTAGAGAGGCGGTGCGAGATGTTTTCGATAATATTTTGATCAAAAATTGTCAACTAACCCTAACAGCCTTAGGGAGGGGGAAATTTGAAGGATGTTAGAGTATAGTGCATTTGAGGGTTTTGCCTCTCGACTCTGGAATTGTGGGTTTCCACAGTTCATGTTGCCTGCCGTACACTCATGCCCAGAGTTGGTGGATGCATGTGCCAAAATATTTAATAGGAAAATGAGAACCATTGTGTGCAATAGGATCAAGGTCACGATCTCTGCCAAAGCCATATGAGATATGTTGTGTATCCCTGTCACCTAGGGCACCGAACCATTTATTGAGGAAAATATGAAAATTTTTTGGGAAGAAGAAAACTAGAGAGAAAGTTTTTATGAGAGTGAGATGAAGGAAAGGTGAGCGAGAGGTCATTTTGTTTTTTCTCTTGGGCACAGGAAATTCAAAAGCAACACACAAGATGCTTTCTCAATGTTGGCTTGGCTTTTCGACTTTGATAATGATGAGGAAGTCCATCCCTTCTAGATGGGCCTGGCCTTAATACTAAAAAAGGAGAGAAGTCAAAAATATTATGAATTTACTGATGTAGTAGCTGAAAGCATGTTGGAGCAATTGAGGAATTACCATACCAAGTATAAAATTAGGTATTCTTCTTTCTTGGCCCACTTGATTTTGCGTCAAAATTTTGAGTTACTAGAGAGAAATTTTCCAGTGTCTAGGCTCGATGCAAATGGTTTATATCAACTAGTTTCTATGTGGACTTGTGTATTGTCAAAAACATGCAATTACTATTGGTTTGCGGACCATTTTCTAAGACCACTGCTTCAAGAATTATTGCCACGTCCTATGGGCCATTTTTCTCCCGAGGTTTTGTAATGGATGAAAACTCCGCTGACTCCGATGGATTTCTTCCTAGGACAATATTTCATGTTTATCAGATTCCATGATTTCATCGGAGAGCCTTTTTGACTCCCCAGATTTGTAATAGATAGAGTTTTCATGTTGGAGGCATGCTGTTAGGCAACCCTTGCTGACAACACCTATGAATCTGAAAGAAACAAGACAAAGTTATATCTTCTTCCCTTTTGTATTGCCAACAGTCAGGTGACACTGGAGAAGTGGAAGGCGGAAGGAAAACTTAAAAACCTACTAGTGGCCCTAGGCTTAGTCCTCATATGTGACACATGGGACTACACTCTGACAAGGCACTTCAATTTGAGACATGAGAGTCGAGATTATTTGGAGTCTAGGAGGAATCCGAATCAGGAAAGGGTAGAAGTATACATTGACTTGGCCCACATACCAATTAGGTGACCAACATGGTTGAGTTTATATGCACCGTAGGTAGATTATCAGAGGAATCTCCTGATAAATAAATCCATCAATGCGTAAATGAAGCACCAAATATGGTCGAAAATAAAGAAGACAAATTTCTAGAGGTTCCAACAAGAGATGAGATGTTGAAATAAGTTGCTCGGAGAGTTTCAGCCATATGATGAAAAGTTTGAGGATTTTTATGACCCAAAGGGCAACACCGACAATAGCAACCTAGAGACCAATCACGAGATTGAAGAGGAGAATCTTTCGCGCCATACTTCCTGACCCCAAGAGTCTGACAAAAGAAGAAGCTCAAAGCAAAAGGACTCAGAAGCCACCTCCTCCACCAGTGTTCGAAGCAAGGGAAAAAGAGTTTGATGGTCCCCAAGAAGGCCCGTTGTGGTTGACGAGGGCAAAGCTTAAACAAGATCATCTACTAAAGGATCAGAACATGCCAATTCGGGTCGTGCAAAGAGAAGGAGAGTTTAGGATTTGCGTGAACCTGAGGTAATAGTCAGGGGAGAAGAAGAAGCGAAGTTCGTTCTACAAAATGTTTTGACCGTTGCGGTCCAAGTAAGTCTTACTCCCCCTCTTCTTCTTGCCTCTGCGTCTCTACCTACTCCTTTCCCCCCATCTGTTGAAGAGAATCCTTCATCCACGAACCCTAAGATTTTGGTCCTTAATGAGCCCCTTGCTATTTTTAATACACCTTGTGATGTACCCCCACATTCCAAGTGAGAAACATCCGCTTTGGCCACTGTTGATTCTTTAATCGCCCTATCTAGAGCCCCTATTGAAATCCAAATCATCCATGTTACCCATTACCCTAGGTCCATCCTCATCTGGGCAAAAATCTCTCATTCCTCCCATTTCCCTCTTTACTCCAACTAGTTTTTCCCTGACCCCATCTTATTTTGGCATCCCACCATTTTCCATGATTACACTCCCATTTTCCTCCCCGCATGCTCATATGTCTGAAGTCTCTCCTTCTATTACTCTTTTTAGTCTTGCTCCTAGTGCTTCCATTGCAGCACAAAGCATTGATACCCCATAGAGTCTTCAAGAGAATTTTGAGGCAATTAAGCGGGCCTAACAAGCCAGGAAGCATAAATGGTTGTTAAAGAATGTTGAATTATCGACCACCAAGAAGATTGAAGACTACTTCAATGAAGAGAAAAATTATCTATTGATTACTACCATGAAGCCGCTCATATCCCGACCCGAAGGAAAAATGCAAATGGAGGATTATGACATTAGGGCCATGGGTCTAGATTTGAATGAAATTCACATGTGCGACAAGGTGGATCTAGCTAAGACCACCCAAAAGGTGGTATATGTGGATTATGAGAGGTTAATAAATGTAAGGGAAATAGTGAATAGGCTGCAAACATAAATCAAAGCCAAAGATGTAGAAATGGCCCACATAAGGCAAATTCAAGATCAACAAGAGAAAGCAACAAGATTTCTCACGAAGACCCAAGGTGAGCAGGTATAACTATATGTTGAGATTGAAAGGTTGAGAGTTGAGCTTATTGTTGAGCACCAATCAAATGCATAGTACCAACGTGCTTAGGAAAGCATAAAGAGAGAGCTAGATGAAATCTAATCTTAAGCTTCTAAAAATTTGCAAAAGGCCTAGGAAGAAGCAAAAATGTTAAGGCATGAAAAGCAAGAAGTTGAGTCTGCTCTGTAGGCTCATGATCAGGAGATCAAAAAATTAGGCTCTGAGTTGCCGAATGTCCTCAAGGAGAACAATCAAATTGAAGAGAATGTGAGAGTAAAGGAGGCTCCATTACATCAAGAGATGACGGTTGCACCAAGATTTGTGACCCTTGCCATGATGAAAAGGCTAATATCCACATACTAGGAGCGAATCATAGTTGCACTTGACATCCTCAAACTAGCTCCACAGTTTCTGAAGGATGCTTGGGAATTAAATGAAAAGGTTGGCACGTTGGCCAACCAATTTTTTAAGCAGTATGCTCCTCGAGTCGCAGAGTCACAAAGTTTAATTTCCAAGTTGTGTGTGGCCACTGATGAGGCTCTAAGAAGTGTAGGAATTCAAGATCGAAGGGCCGCCTCCAACAAAGCAAGCGAATTCACCCACTATCACAAGATTACAACAAAAAGCAAGGAACACCAAGCAGTGTTGAACAAGAGGGTCGATGAAATCAAGAAAGATTTTAGTGTCTTGTATAGCTTCAGATTGCCTCATTTCCTTTCACCAAATGGAGATGTGCTATCAGTCGAGAAAATTACAGATGAAATCAGACATAAGGTCTGGAATTCTACATAACTCCTAGGTTCGAGTGCAACACCCATCGTCAATGACATCAAGTGTGAGATCCTTCTGCTTTCTTGTCTCTATTATCACCTAGGAGCTATTTTAATAAGATGGGGACTTATTTCCTTCAAATAAGTCTTCAAGATAGATCAATCGTACAAGGTTATTTGTAATATTTTCCAACCTACTGATGTGGATTAGGAGACGCAACATTATGCTTTGCTCAAACTCCAAGAATTTCCAGAGGTCTAGGTTTGTGCCTTTGCAAGAGAAGGCCCCCTATGAGTCACCAGAATTGTGAAGGAAATTTTTCCTTAGTCTTTTTATTTTTGGCTTTATACTTTTGGCTTCGGGAGGATCCACGCGCAAAATTAAAAAAAAATCTTTCAGGCATGTAGTATACCACATGGTGGTTGCGTAGGTTTTATTTATTGCTTTCCTTTTGGGAGAAATTCAGACCATGTGTCAGCTCGGCGAAGATTTTTCAAGAATGATTTTCACAAATCTAAGAATACCAGCTCGCTTGACACGTCATCTCTTTTCTGTGAATAGGTTGTGCTTTAAGGAGCTTTCTATTTGGAGTTTTTCAGAGCGTAATTTTTCTTTGGTTTTTAGGAGGAAGATTTGAGTCAATGCCACCAAGCCATGTGATTGGTCAACAAGACTTTTGCCAAGATTTTTTCTAGTATCTGGGCGTTCATGGAGGGAAATCTTGCTAAATATCTAAGGGATATTAATGCAACAGTTGAGATTTGATGAGAAAATATTGTCGTGACCTAATTAAAGATCTATGATCGAATTGTGAGCTATCAGGTGTAGACATATGGCAGTAATTACTTATGGGTAGAGGTGGAATTTCTCTCTCCTTTTAGCTATAAATTTGAAGCGACAACAAAAGAAAAGGGTTTTTAAATTTTTCCCTTTTGGAAATAAATTCTTTAGTTTTCCTTAGTTATAGGAGTTCTATTTTCATTAAAGTTTTTGCAGAACACTGCTTCACTCTGGCATGTTATATTTGTTTTAACTCAAACTATTATCAGATTGACATCTAACCTATGTTTTAAAGTTCATTTGATATTTAAATATGAACTATTTGGGAGAAATATTTGAAACTGTGCATGATATGGCCTCTTTCAATGTTTCCTTCTTTATATCTTCATTCAGAATAGAACACTATGTCTAGTTTAATTCGAATAGTTTGATTATTTGATTTCCATGTTGTAAGCTTTTATGATAAAGTGATAGCCTGTAGAAATTGGATTATTTCATTGGACTTCTCTACTTTCTTTAAGGGTTATTGTTTCTTTGTGTTATTTTGTATTGAGAGGAAGAGTTTATGTAGGTTTCTGAATGTTTTCTATTAACTCTTAGAACTTTTATGCTTGATCGGACCTTAACAAACACTTCTTGCGGCTAGATTGAAAGGCTACACTGTGCTTGTATCTAGCTTTTGTTGTTCATTCTCTTCCCAACAATGAAAGGTTGTGGCGTTCTATGTCTATTATATCATTCATAAAAAAGAATTTGGATTTTGAAATGTTGTAAAAGCATTGGTGCATCACCACTTTTCATGTTTTATGTTTACATTTATTTCTACCTTTTTCCCAAACTCAGAGAAGAGCCGACTTTCTATAAAAATCCTGGAGGTATTCAGTGAGGCGCAAATTGGCCCCCCACTCACTGAATTTCCCATAAGGCTGTTGGAGAGGCACAAGCTTTGATGATCAACAAATATATAAACAAAATATTATTTTGGAGGAAGGGTGCTTCCAAATTGATTGATTGGAAAGCCTCAACTTATACAAGTGAAATGAAATGTCACCGTCTCTTTTGTCTTTAATGTACAATTGAATAACATTTTTTTTAATTATTGGAGTCCACAATGGTATGTGGAATCTCTAGGTGCTATAATAATTCAGGATAGAATATAGTGTACCATGATGGAGTAGTTGATGAAAGTGTAGGCCATGTAATGCTTATTAGTCCACTGGAAGAGAATCGTTCCTTTAATTATTAGTCCACAATGGTCTATGGAATGTGTAGATCCCACAATGCTTTTCATCATCCATTACTTTGACTAATTTATTGGATTGTGGGTAAAGTCTTTGTATAATTTGTCTTTTAATTGATATAATTAATATATATTAATAATAATGGTAATAATTGGAACAAATGGTTGTTGCGTCAAGCGAGAAATGGTGTGGAGCGGGCATTTTGATTTTTTTTTAGGGCGTGGATGCAGGGGAGTCCGATAATGATGATGATCTTGATTGGGGTTTGTAGAATGCTCGCTGTGTGGTGGGTGTTCATTGGAGAATGATTTATCCTGTCCCTGGCATTCTCTGTGGTGTTGTTGACTTGCTGCTTGAGGTGGTTCTAGATTTATGCAAAGATGGATTTTTGTGTGCCCTTCGAGCCTGGGCTATCTTTGGCCTAAGCATCTCTTCGCTCCCTTCCACACAATTTGTGAGTATTTTAATGTACTTTGAGACCCCTCCCTCTACTACTTTGATGGAGATCTCTACTTTTCTATGGGCAATCATTGATTTAGCCCTTTTTGGATTCAGTGCTTTGTTTTGGTTTGGAGGCCTTTTGGTCTGGTGGTTCTTTGTTGGAGCCTCTCCTGGACCTAGCCAGTGTCTTGTGGCTTTGGTTCTTGGGGGGATTCTAGAATTTTTTTACCTTTTGGTTTGTCCTATGGATCTCTATTTCCTCAGGGTGTTTTGTTGGCTATCGGGTTGCCTCTGTTTTGGGGTGACCTTGGTGTTGGGTATGTTGAGTCATTGTCTTTGCATATTCTGAACTAGGTAATGAAAGCTGCTATTTTTCTTCTGGTGATATGGGTGTCCACTCTTGGCACTACTTTGTTTCACCTTGGTTATGTGGTCCGGTTGGCTTAGGGAGGTGTTGCGCATTGGTTGTCTCCTTTTCTACTATGGGTTATGAAAGTGTCTATGGATTTCTAGGACTTTGTTAGTTGCAGATTTTGTTGCTATAGAGGAGGTGGTTTTAGAGACTCTTTGGGGGTCTATTTATGGTTTAGATCTTTGCTTGTGTTTGTGGATAGCAGTTGGATTTTTTTGTTGGCTTGGTGGTTGCCTGAGGTTGCTGTGCTATTAGTCTTGAAGGTTTCTTTGGCCTTCTCTTGTTTTCTTCAGGGGAGACAAGGGTTTACCGTTTATGTGGTGTAGTATGGTTTGTGTTGGTGGTTGTGTACTGCTAGTCCCCTACTGTAGTTATGTTCAATGGGGGTTGGATTTGGAGCTCCTTTGGAAGTCTTATTGTTTCTCGCAACCCAGGTGAGTCTATGGTTAGTTAGTATGGTTGCTACTTGTTCAGTTCTTACTTTCTTCTTGTTTCCTCATTTTATGACTTCTATTGAGGTGGAGTCATATCCTTTTGAGGTGGAGTGTGTGGATTTGGTTGAAAGTAGTGATTTTCGTATGACACCCTTTCTGGCTTCCCCTATGCAGGTGGAGTGATCTCTTATTGAGGTAGATAATGATTTGGCTAGAGGGGGTTGGTGGTGTTATAGTGGGCCGTTGGTTGTCTTATGCTTTGATTTGCTATTGTACTCTTCTGTTGAGGTGAAGAGTCTTGGGAACTTTTAGTGGTTATGGGTGCCTTTGCTTCATGGTTATTTTCCACTTTACTGTCTCCTATTGAGGTGGGGTCAGTGTTTGGTGTTGGGAACGTGGTCTACTTCTGGTGTTTTTCTTTCAGTTCCTTTTGGCTCTTAGCCTTTGACTTAGGACTGTTGTTGGTTCTAAGTTTTTTTATCTCTCCTAGTTATTTGGTGACCAAGAGCTAGTTGTTAGTCTGTTGTGTTATGGTGGTGCCTACGTTGGTTGTGTTTGACTTAGGAATACTGTTGGTTCTGAGAGTTCTATCACATTTGGTTATCTAGTGACAAGGTGTTGTTGGTGCTTCTGCTAAGTCTAACAGTTTTTCCGTTGGTGTTATTTTTCTATTTTGTTGGCAAAGTTTGAGACTTTGTTGTTTGTAAGTGTCCTTATCTTAGCTCTATAAAAGGTTCTTGGTCCTTTCAAAACCTTGCTTACCTTATAAAAAACAATAATGGTAATAATTATTGATAATATTATTATTAAGTTAATTTTATGTTTGATATTTTGAAATATAATATTTATATCATTTTCATTTATTTATATTTTAGTTTTATTAGAATGACTTAATATAACAACATATTAATTTAAGTGACATTTTTTTGAATTATGTTTTTCTTATTTGTGTTGTGTGAACATGGAGATAAATGTTATTTTTTGTGTTTGATGACTCTAACCAAAGTGCCCTAACCCCAATCCAAGTGCCTTGGGTTAGGACACTTGAGGAGGAGGTTAAAAGGGATTTTGGGTTTTGGTTTTCAGAGTATTCTTCTTCTTCATTCTTCTTCATTCTTCTTGTTGGTTGGTTTTGGGGAAAGAGGAGATTTTTTTTGCTTGTTGGTTGGTGGGAAAAAGAAAAAAAAGAGAGAAATACTTCCTATCATTTTGTTCATCTGGAGAGGTAAGCTTCTTTGTACTAGACTCTTTTTGGTGGTTCATCCCATTGTGTTGATTCTCTTATTATCCTTGTGATGGTTTGTAAATCTTGAGTTAGCTTAGAATGTTATGCTTTTTAGGATCATCAATTTATATTGTTGTGGTAGTTTATGTTTGTGTGTGTGGATAGACTGGTTTTGTATTTTTGTAAAATGTTTTTTGGGTCTTAAGGGTTCTCTTGGCTTTGGGATATGGCAAGAGATTGCTTGGCTTGAGGACCCATTAAGATTGGGTTTAAAGAAACTTTTCCTTTTGGCTATTGGTTAGCAAGAAAAGTTCAATGCTTTAGCTTGAGGTCCTCATCTATATGCAATATTTCAACCTCATTTTTTGGTGGATCTGTTTCAAAAGATAATGTTTTGCTGAAATAGGTGAAGGAAATCTATAAAATAAGTTTAAGAGAAAAAATTTTACAAGTATTTTACCTTTGTTCCTCAAGGAATCTTGTAGACAGTAAGATAATTTAGAATTTCTTGTGAGTATCAGTTGTACGTAACTATCATTATGCTTCAACTTGTTATTCTAGAGAAAATGAGGTAATGTAGTCACATGTTTATCCTTGAAATATTTTTGATAATTCTCTTAGTGTAAGAATATATGTACACCTATGTTTCTATTGTTGAAAAAAAAATTATGTGCTGAGAGAAAAAAACCAATACAAAAGTTTGGATTATTATGTATACTTATGTTTCTATTGTTGAAAAAATAATTATGTTCAAAGAAAAAAAACCAATACAAAAGTCTAGGTTATTAGTATTTGTTTCCTATTTTGGCAGCCACTTGACTGTCTCCTTTTTATTGTTCTCATTCATTTTCGTGTATTAATAAAAAAAAATTGAATCCCATCATTTTGTGAAATTATGAAAACAAACTTACAATTGGATTGACTTGAAATAACTTTTATTTTATTCTAATTTTTTATCATAGATCTTTCAAAAAAAGTTTAATGAATATGCCTTGCAACAACATAGGTGACTAAATGAAATTCAATAGATAAAAAATCAAGTAGATAATTGATGCTTAAATAAGTTATTTTTCCTATCCTCCTTGCTTTATGTGTTGGGCAGGCTTCTGGAGGCATAACTTTGTCACATAGGCATTATGTTTTTTGAAATACCTGCTTTCCAAGCTATATACAATCCTTTCTATACTTGTTTAAACGAAAGAGATTTATTCAGTGTATAAATAAACAAAGATTTATTCTAACATTTTAAAAATCAAGAAATATATATATGCTATTCAATGTGCAGACCCTGTGATGGACATTGTTTTAGCTCATTTTCTGTCGCTAATTTTTATTTTATGAAAATTCTCTTTTAGGGCGATTTCTTCCCTATGGAGGGAACGGTCCTCTGGGGTCCTAACCACCACAAGAGTTATGCCTATTTGGGCATGGCCCTGTGGATGCAACGACTTCCACAAGTCACCGTCGTTTTGGTTTATGAGCCCCAGGTGTGCATTCGCCTCTGGTTAAAAGAAAAAACAAATGAATATTCACACATCTCCATTAAATAAATAAATAAATGAAGCAGTTTCTAAATGAAGTATTGTATACTGCACAATGAATAAAACCAATAATAACATAAAATAAAATACATAGAGAAGGAATAGACAGAGTTGAAATCAATCAGATAAGCATAGGAATAACCGATATGACGATTCCCTCTCGAATGCCTTCATCTCATTGCATTGGTGCCTCTTGTAGCTAGACAAACTCACTAGGCCACCACCTCCACTTCCTTTATCCTATGCAATCTAGTGAGGATGGCTTTAGTTAGGATATTTTAGGGTTTCCTTAGAGTATTAGGGTTATAGGTGGTTTTTTTATTGAAACAATGCAAATAATGCAATGAGGCACAAAGGTTATCAAAAGAGAGATAACAATTACAACTAGGATAATAACTAGCAATACAGTCATTTACAACCACAATTAACAACAAACAACTAACTCTAAAAGTAAACAATTGTTGAAACTGTTACAACAATTAGTGCACCAAAAACTGCCAAAAGAACAAACCATTATCCAACTCTACATTTCAACAATTTTTGAAGCTGATTTGAACAAAAAACATCATTTGTATGGAGCTTCAAAATCTGCCATTTGATCGTATCCAAATGATTCCTACACTTCATATTCACCTTATTGCCTCCCTGCAATTGAGTACATAAGAAAACAATTTGCAAAATAATGTCAGAGTAAAATCGTAGCATTCCTATTTCTAGATTAAAATCATGATCTGTAAACATAGCCAAACATCTACTTTTCCATAAATTAAAAAGCACAATCTGCCGTATGGAATCAACAACAATATTATTATGCAAAACAACACCCAAAATCGCTTCTTTCCAGTTCAAATTATTCCCAAAAATTGTAGGGAGGTAAGCAAAAACACCCCTCCATTTCCTTTTAGCCACTAAACAGTCCCAAAAAATATGTTTCAAACTTTCAATATGTTTACAAAAGGGGCATTTAACATCATGAATACACATATAACCTAGACGATCATCAACGAGTAACTTAGAATGCAAAAGTTTCCACACAAAGAGTTGAACATTCGCCTCAGTTTTAGAATGCCATATTTGAATACTCAGCTTCTTCCATGTAATTTCATGAAACTTGCAGTTCCATTTCAGATTCAGCCTGGGATTTAATAGAAAATGAGGGAGAAGATTTAAGTAGACTTTCTTAAGAGGAAGAAAGCAAACTGACACTTGGACAACCACCACCAATCCTTGAAAGGATTGCAATGAAGGGGAGTACATATTTTTGTGACCAGCTCAAAGGAAACCAATGACTTGACAAAAATAATAAAACTTTTATGTTTACAATTTAAACCCAAGTTAGTCTTGAGAGCTTTCGAGTTGACTCACTCTCGAGCAAAAATGTCCCACAAGTCCCCAAACCTTCAAACTCCTTTCCTAAATATTAGGATTGTAGGTGTTAGTTTGAGTTAATGCCCAATTTAAGGTATATATATATATATCAACACAACTTTGTCTAAGTTTAAAAATAGTTTAGGCACCTTTTTACTAGAATGTTATGTGTAGGGTACAAAAGAGTAAGAATTTTGCAAGATTGATTTTTTTTTATTTTTTTTGAGCTAATCTCTTTTGTAGATTAATAACAATGTCATGGAATGGTTTAAAGTGATAATTATGTTAGATCATAATTTTAATTATAGAGAATTAATTGAATCAATTTTTATTTAATCTAAATTAAAGTATTAATTAATTAGGAATAAATTAATTAATGAATTGATGAATTTACTTGAGCACAAGAATTAACATAATTAATATAATTAAATTCTTGATAGTTAATACCAATAAAATATACATATTCATATAAATAGGTAAGTTAAATATCATTGTTTAATTTGATGATTTTTTTTTCAAAAAAGGTTAGCAATCTTGCATCATTCAAAATAATTTCTTTTCATTTTCCTTGTTTTTGATGTTTGTTGTATTCTGCATTCTGTTCATTTGCAAATCACCCATTTTACATGTGCATTTAATTCCAACTTCATTTACCTCATAGTGATAGAATTGTGAAATTTAATTATTATCTCATTTGATATGCAAAGAGATAATACTCTTCAAGAATGAAGTGAAGAGAATATGAGGGGGTGCCTCTCATAAAAATGAGAAAATATACCAAATTAAAAAGAACACACAATTGCAGACGGAGGGAAGAAGAATAGTCACTGCCCAGGTAGTGAAGAGGCATTTTTTTACTAAGGCAGATTTTGGATGTGAATAGGAGAGACGCAGGAAGGAAGGGAAAAGAGAAACGTGCGTTTCTTATGCAATTTTTTTTTTAATGTGCAAGTATTGGGGGCACAAAAAGCTAAAAGGGAAACATGTTGAGAAGCATGTGAATAAAGCCAAGTTTAATTCATATGAGAAATCATGCGATGAGATTGGGGCAAGCAACATGACGTGGGTAGAAAAAGAAAGCCAGTAGGTTGCTTCAAGATAGGTCACATCAGTTAGGAGAAGGCGTTATGACAAGGCCTAGCCACATTTTATTGTAGAAGAGCCTGCGCTAGGTTAAGATAGGCGACGATGGATGCATAGCAACAACAATTAAGATAGAAAAATTGCAGTCCAATTTAGGGATGAAATCAATTCACTGATGACTGATTAACAATGCCCAATGCAGAGTGAACTCATATTTAGTTGTCAGTATATGGAATAATAGTCTGAGGATAATAGTTATATGCTCAATCGACTCAATTGGAATAAATGTTGAATGCAGACAATGTTAAGTTGAAAGAATCTGCCTTACCATTATCATAAAGGAGGGGTAATATTTTTATTAAAACAAGAATAAGTACAAAACAAGGGCATTACATAGCCCTATCAAGTTCCACCAAGTGATCCAACTGTTGAGATAGATTCGGGGGTAACTAACCCCGATCCACCAAATTTTAATCATGAATATGATCTGAATCCCATTTAGCCAAACAATTAGCAACACTATTCCATTTTCTAGGAATATGAGTGAAAGTAACAAACTCCAGAAAAGCACAAAGGTTGAGAATTTGTTCTACAATCAAAGCTAAATGCCAGCTAACATAATCTAAATGTCGTGTATTCAACAAGTTCACCACAACCTGGGAATCAGACTCACATATGATCCTTTGCCACCCCAATGGACTTCCAGATTTAATTACTAACTCTGCACTTGTTGAAACATGGACACATATAAACACATTAGTCATTATAAACAAGCCAAATAAAGCATTCCCCATTAAATTGTTGAGCATGCAAAGAAGATGAAAACACTACCAAAATACCATGAAACAACAAGTAAATGAACATGAAATCTTATTCTAAACTACTCAAACCATCATCCCATAGGGGGATTGGTGTCACTTTGATGTGGAAAGTAGCTCTTTCCTAATCTCTTATGATAAGCTCTTGATCCCTTGATGTGAAGATGACTTTGATGCAAAGAGAGTGTGAATTCCAAGCTAAAATGACATGAAAACGAAAGTGATTAAAGAGTGAAATGAGTAGAGTAACAATGCTTCAAGTTGTGGATACATTTTCAATGGAGAATGTCTTTATTTATAAGACTCAAGGGTTGAAAAATGGGTGAAATTGGAGGATGTGAGACTAAAATGGGGACCAGTAGCATTATGACACTTGTCACAAGGCTATTGAAAGTCATAGGGATGTGTGTGGAGTACATTTTGAAGAATGTGAAGAGTTAGGGCAGGTAGATGGATTTGTAAGAGAATGTAAGAGAATTGAATGAAAATAGTTAAGATGTAATAGGGACAAGATGGCATGTAAGAGGTCATTTAAAGCAAAGATGGTTGTTGTAAGAGCATTAAAGACTTTTGTAAGAGTTTATTTAAAGTCTTTCGAATGAAATTCAAGTTGAGAGAATATTCCAAAGAATGTTCCTTTGAGAGGAAACTAGCATACATATATTAAATATTAATATATATCAAATACGTCGAAAGTTATCATTATGGAGGCACCTATTGCATTGAGAAAAAATAATGAAAATAGGCATTTCAAGAAGGATACTCTCAGCGTATTTTATATATATTAATATTTAATATATGTATGCTAGTTTAGTTTATTTATTTCTATCTTTGATTTAATTATTTGATCTTTTAATTAACTTATTTTTTAATCTGTGATTTATTTATTTGATTTTTTAATTAATTTATAGTAAATATTTTTAAATCTTTGTGATTTATCTTTGATTTCTTTTTGTGACCAAATCTCTTTGATTTTGATTTTTTTTGTTTCAACAAATCTCTCTGATTTGATTTTTTTGTTTCATCAAATCTCTTTGTTTTGATTTTTTTGTTTCAAATTTCTTTGATTTTTTTTTGTTAGTTCAAATGCCTTTGATTTTGATATTTTTATTTGAGCAAATGTCTTTGATTTTGATTTTTCTATTTGATCAAATCTCTTTGCTTTTGATATTTCAATTTAATCAAATCTCTTTGATTTTTTTTTATTTGATCTATGTGATTTTGATTTTTTTTTAATCTTTGATTGATTTATTTGATCTTTGATTGATTTGTATGTGATCTTTATGTTCAATTTGTTTGTGAGAAAATATTTTATTTGTTCTTCATAAGATTTCACATCAAGAGTGCAAGAAATGCATGAAACAATTGTTAATGGCAATCCTAACAAATTAAAAATAAATGAATTGATTGAAAATAACAATTAAAACATCAATTAAATAAAATCAAAAAAATTAAATAAATAAAATAATCCAAATCTAATATATCTTCACTTTTTCTCATAGATATTAATAGTCTTCATTTAAAAAATATAATGATATATAATTACCATTCAACCAAACATAGAAACTAAATTGGAAACATTAATAGGTATATTGTACAATATCATCTTTCTTCAATCAACAAGGCCATCCCTCACGTTAATCTTACCCTCTAGTGACCATATTTAAATGCAATATATCCTTGCAGTAGTACAACATATCACTAAAACCATATTTAAATGCAATGTATCCTTCTAGTAGTAAGGGTACCCTAATCAATATTAGGATGATGATGGTTATCTGAATTTTATTGAATGATATATTTAGAGTTTTTATAAATAGGATAGGGTCTTAATCATAACCTTATTTTATTTGAATAAATTTTAAAATAATCATAAATTTTTTATTAATTGTCTTGTTTTCAAATGAGAAACCTATTGATATAAATTGAAAAAAAAAAATGTCAAACAACCTTCAGTTTATTGGTGAAGCTAATGACTCACAAAGGACACCAAACAAAAAAATATGACCAAAATCCTACCTGAAATAAATTACACACCATAAAAACACTTCAAATTCAAACCTTTTAACTCTTAACCAAAAAACAATAAAAAAGAAAGAAAACACTATAAGCTCAAGAAAGTGAACGGGTCCCTGCCGCAGTGCCATGATCATCCTGTTCTGGTTATTTCTCTTGAATATTTTCAGGAGGACATTGCTTATTGGATTCAACACGTTCTGATTTGTAAGTTTTTGGGCATTCGTGTACCCCTCTCGGCATTGGAGTCCTGGATCCGTCGCACCTGGCAGGTTGAGGGTGATTTCGAGCTGTTGGTGGCTGAGAATGGCTATTTTATGGTTGATTTCTCTTGCATCTCGGATTGCAATCGGGTTTTCAAGGGAGGGCCGTATTTCTACAATCATGTGGGCTTGTTCATTAAGCCCTGGCATGGAGGTTTTAATGCGACAGAGGATCTTCCTACATGAGTTCCTATCTGGGTTCGTCTTCCATGGCTGCCTTTGGAGTTTTGGAGGGAGGATATTTTGCATCGGATTGCTGCTTTGTTGGGGAAGCCAACTGCCATCACCCAATATACCTTGGATAAAAAGGTATTCTCTTATGCTCGCATCTGTGTTTAAATTGATTTAAATAACCCTTTGCCAGATTCTTTAGAGATTTGTATTGGCTCTGCCTCATGGATTCAATCTCTGGATTATGAGTCCCTTCCTTTTTGGTGTCGCTTTTGTCACGAGTGCGGACACCTTCAGCGCCAGTGTCCTCGAGCACCCAAAGCGGCTGGGGCTTCCTCTTCACCTTCTTCTGGGCCTTCGATGGATAAAGGGGATAACGACAAGGCGCTTGTGGTTGAGGGGGGGCCGGATAAGGATGGCTTTATTCCTGTTAAGCAGAGAAATAAAGGGAGGGGTCAGAAGTGAGCCCATAAGGATAGGTAGAGTGACCAAGGGTTTAATCAGTTTGAGGCCCTGGACAATCAGTCTCTGGAGGAAGGGATCCCTGTTGAGATTTCTTCTGGGGACACAGGTATGGATGTTGGGTTGGATATAGGGTTGGAGCAGGCAATTGTTGTTCAGCATATCTCTCCGATATTAGAGTAGAGGATTTCTGAGCCTCCTGGAGCCTTTGCGGATGGGCAGGATGATATTGTTTTAGCAGATTTAGCTAAGGTAGTGTTCTCCTCAGGTAAAGGTAGGGGAGCGTCTCCTGCTTTGGGGTTCCAACAATGCCCTCTCAAGAAGAGGCATTTTGATAATTCTTTGAAAGTTGGTCGTAAGAAGGATGCTGACAAGCTTAAATTTATTGGAGATTTGTTGGTGGAATCTGGTTCTGTTAAGACCTTGGAGGCCCATTTCTCTCAACCTTCCTTATGATTATTCTCTCATGGAATGCAAGGGGGTTGAATAGCACCCCCCGTCAAAAGGCTATTCAAGATTTTATTGTGGTGCATTCTCCTGATATCTTCTGTGTTCAGGAAACTAAAATTCGGGTGGACCTCATGCTTCAACAGGCCCCTAATATTTGGTTTACAGGCCAGTGCCAGTATATTGGGTCTAGGGGAGCTTCTGGGGGTCTGGCTCTCTTCTGGGACCCTCGTAAGGTTATTCCTTGCTAGTGGATCTCAATCCAGTCTGCTATTTCTGTGGTAGCTTCAGTTTTGGAATATGGGGAGACTATTTTAGTTAGTAATGTTTATGCTCCGATTGAAATTCGGGGTAAAACCCAGCTTTGGGACCATATCAGGTATGTTAGGTCTTGTGCTCCCTTTTTTCCTTGGATCTTAGCTGGTGATTTCAATGCGGTGTTGAGCTTGGAGGAGAAAAGGGGAGGGCTACCTAGGCTTGGTCCTGCTTCAGACCTGTTTCGAGCTAATGTGGACTCTCTTGCTCTGGTGGATGTTAAACCCTCTAATGACACTTTCACTTGGAATAATAGATGGAGTGGGCTTGAAGTGATCTCCCAGTGGCTTGATCATTTCCTTATCTCTTGCTCTTGGGTTAGAGGTAGCTTGGTTATTTGTTCTGAGATTCTGGACTGGTGTGGCTCTGATCATTGGCCAATAAAGCTTTCGACTTCTGCCTTCCCAAGTCCAAAGAATCCTCCTTTCAAATTCTAGATTATGTGGCTTCGCGACCCATCCTTGGGAGATCTTATTGCTAAGTGGTGGTAGGATGGTGCCCCTGCATATGGTACTACCATGTATTGTCTAGTTAAGAAGTTTCAATATGTCAAGTATCACCTAAAGCGTTGGAATAGGTTGTGTTTTGGTAATTTTCGGGCCAGGAAAAAAGAGGCGCAGGATCACCTTGCTGTTATTACCCGCCAGATCTGGGATTTGGGTTTCTCGAAGGCCCTTGGGCATGCTGAGGCCCAGGCCCTAAAACTGGTAGAGGAATGGGAGCTTCGTGAAGATATCTTCTAGAAACAAAAGGCTAGAATTGAATGGCTTCAAGAGGGTGACAAGAATACTTCTTTTTTCCATCATTCGGTGCAAGCTCGTCAAAATAAGTGTTTTATCCCTTCTCTTGTTAACTCCGAGGGTCTCTCGATTTCTTCACAATAGGCTTTGTCTAGAGAGGCTCGCTAGTTCTACTCTAATCTATTCAAGGAGGACTCACTCCCTGTGGAGGTTGCGGAGAATAGGGTCCTGGCTTGCATTCCCTCTTTAATCTCCCATGGTTTGAATGCTTCACTTATTCATCCTGTGTCTTTGTCGAAAGTTGAAGAGGTGGTGTTTGGGATGAAGAAGGGAAAAGCCCCTGGTCCAGATGGTTTCCCAGTTGAGTTTTTTCAAGAGTTTTGGGATATTGTGAAGCTTGATTTGTTGGAAGTGGTCCGTGAGCCTCTCCATAGTAACCAGAAGCTTCATGCAATGAATGCCACTTTTCTTGTTCTCATTCCTAAGAAGGAAGGGGCTGACAGGCTTGATTTATTTAGACCTATTGCGCTCTATAATGTGGTGTATAAGATTATTACGAAGTTGATTGTCGAGAGCCTCAAATCTTGTCTGTCGGTGATCATTTCTGAGGAGCAAGGCAGCTTTGTGGCTGGTTGTCAAATTCTGGATGGGGTGGTGGTTGCGTCTAAAGCCATTCATTCCATGGCTACCTCTCAGGATAGGTCTATGTTTATCAAGTTGGATATGGCCAAAGCTTATGACAGAGTTGAATGGAGTTTTCTTCAGAAGATTCTTTTGGCCTTTGGTTTTTCCCCTGAATGGGTGAGCTGGGTCTTGAGTTGTGTGACCTCTTCCTCCTTTTTGGTTATTGTGAATGGGGAACCTTCAGATCTTTTTGGGGCTACTAGGGGCCTTTGGCAGGGAGATCCGCTCTCACCGTATTTGTTTATTATTATGGCAGAGGGGCTTGGTCAACTTCTTAAATCTCAGGTTTCTCATGGTTTGATTCATGGGTGGAAGTGGGGGATGGGCTTGCCAAAGCTTTCCCATCTTCAATTTGTGGATGACACCTCTCTTATGGGACTGGCTCATATTAGGGAGGCTGAATCCTTTAAGAATACTTTGGATGACTATCTTGCGGCTTCAGGATAGAAAGTCAATGAGCAAAAGTCTTCCATATTCTTCTTTAATACTCCTCATGCCATCCAACATTGGATTGCTACTATTTTGCATTTTGAAATTGGGTCTCTTCCCTTTGTCTACCTAGGTATTCCTCTTGTTGTTGGCCGTCAGCCTAGGTCCTCCTGGCAGTTGTTGGTTGATAAGCTTCAAAGGAAGGTTACCCATTGGACTCATCGTTGGTTGTCTACTACTACTAGGGTGACTCTTCCCAAGTCTGTTATCTAGGCCCTCCCCACCTATAGGTGCTTTGTTCAAACGGCTCCTATATATTTCCTTAAGGAATTTAATGCTCTTTCTCGCCAATTTCTTTGGAGCGGAAATTTGTTGTCCTCTAAGTGGAGCCTTGTTAAGTGGGATTCTATGTGTAGACCGAAGCAGGAGGGTGGGCTTGGTTTACGCTCTGCCGTTTTGAATGGGAAAGCTCTCGCTGCCAAGTTGTATTGGCGATGGTGTACTAATCAACATCAGTTATGGGCTCGTATTCTCAACCATAAATATCTTCGGGGTGTTACCTCTTTTGAGGTTCCTCGCTATGCTCTGGAAGGGAGTGGTTCTATGATCTGGCATACTTTGAAAGTGGGGAAGCAGTTGATTAAGGGTGCGCTTTTTTGGATCTATCATTCAGGGTCACAGGCTCTTTTTTGGTCCGATTCTTGGGATGGTCACCCTTCTATTCTCTCTTCTTGTTCTCACCTCTAGTCTCTTTGTGACATTTTTGTTGCAGCCAGCTGGGATACTGTGGAGCATTATAAGGTGGAGTAGCATGGTGGCTTGGCTATAAGTTTTCGCTGGAAGCACCCTTCTAAGTGGCCGCCTAGAGGGTCTGAGGGGAATAGGCGGGAGTTGTTTGAGCTTTTAACTTCCCATGCTTGTAATTCTCTAAGGGGCCCGAATGTCTTGGCTTGGGATGGTTCAGATTTGTCTAGAAAGTACTCTATGGTGGTTGGTTATAAGCAATTGGGTAGACAGTTGTTTGGGGACACTAAGGTCCCTTGGTGGAAGCAAGTTTGGCACAAGCTATCTTGGCCCAAGTGCAATTTTTTCATGTGGTTAGTGGCTCAGAACCGGTGTCTTACTTGGGATAATTTATGTAAGCGGGGTTTTCATGGCCCCTCTAGGTGTGTTTTATGTCATGGCAGTGAAGAGAGTGTCTCCCATCTCTTCTTTCATTGTTCCTATGCTAGGGAGATTTGGCATTTCTGGTGGGGGGTGTGGAATACAGCTTGCTGGCATGCTTCCTCTTTGGTAGAGTTTGGGGAACGGTGGGGCAAGACCCCTGTTTCTACTACCTTTCTTCAGGCTGGTTGGGCTCTTGGGCCCTCCTTTATTATCTAGAACTTGTGGTTGGAAAGGAATAGGCGGATTTTTCAAGATTCGCTGCTGAGGGCCCCTCACCTTTGGTGGAAAATTCTACATTCTCTTGGGGAAACCATTACAGCTAAGTGTGATATGATAGTGCTGGTGGATCCTCGGGACGTTGATTGTTGTAATCATCTTCATCTTCCTCCTCCATAGCGACAACTCATGCGTAACAGATGTAGACATCCTACCCTGAAGGTGAATAGGGAGGGGAGATGGACTCCTCCTCCTCATGGAGTCCTAAAAATCAATTCTGATGCCTCTTCTCGTGGAAACCTGGGTCATGCTGGGATTGGGGGTGTTGGCAGGGATAGTTATGGAGAGGTCCAGTTTATCTTTTCTATGTATAAGGGCCTCCATACTAATAATCTTATGGAGGCTCAGGCTATTTTATTAGCTGTGGAGCGGGGCAATCAACTAGGTTGGCAAAGGATCATTTGTGAGTCGGACTCACAGGTTGTGGTGAACTTACTGAAAAGGTAGTGTTTGGATGATGTGAGCTGGCAACTGGCTTTGATTGTGCAACAAATTCTCACCCTCTATGCTTCTCTGGAGTATATTACTTTCACTCATATTCCTCGAGAATGGAATGGGGTGGCTGATTGCTTGGCTAAATGGGCGTCGGATCATATTCAAGATTGGAATTTGGCGGATTGGGGCCAATTACCCCCAGATTTGTCTCAACAATTGGATCACTTGGTCGAGCTTGATAGGGCCATTTAATGCCCTTGCTTTGTAATGTTTCCTTGATTTAATAAAAAATTTACCCTCCTTGATGTTAAAATAATTGGAATTAACAAATTTGACGTCACACGTTCTTATACCCGTTCGTAACTAAGCAACTCTTTTTCTTTTCTTAAAGAAATGTATTTATCCTCAATCATACAATGCTATTCCTTTCCTGCAAGGATCTATTTTAAAAATGTTATCGATAATTATCCACTTCTAAGTATTTCATGCATTTGGTGTGTTAATCACTTCTTTCGGAAGAAAGATCTATTCCTTTCCCCATTATATTTACTGGAGACTTCTTTATTGCCTTCAAACTAATGTACATAGTTTGTTTATTGAATAAAACTATTCATACATAATATTCTAGTGGGTTTTATGGAGAATCATGGCTTTCATAAAGCTACTTACCTAGTTTTAAAGCTCAGGATGACTACTACTATTAGATAAATATTCGGATAATTTTCCAAGGCCCTTCCATGCATTTCACTGAAGAATGAAACAGTTATAAATTTGACATTTTTCCATTATTTTTTGGGATTAAAATTTTGAATTGTTGTTAATAGTTAGGGGTTACAAATTGACAGTTGTTGTAGAGATATAATAAGAGACTTTTATGTTATTTCAAAATTTAAGTGAATTAATTCTTTTGAAATAGAAATTTTATCCTTCTAAATGGATTATGATATGATGAATAAACACATATCTAAATTATAAATTGTTTTCACCAGATCAAATCTCTTAAAAAAAATTAATCTTAATAAATTACATAATAAAAAATATACCATTTAAAAAAATATAAATATAAGGTTGAAGACCATCACACTCAAATTGTAGTTTTCACACCCCTTTAAATAGGAAAAGCAAGCATCATTTGATGTCTTTAATGATATATTTGTTACTACTTAGAATGAAACCTGCAGTTAACTGGTCTTGGGAGATTTTTCCAATACAGAGTGTCAGTTAAATTACATATCTCTTAATTTAGAATAAAATAAACATTGACTATTAAAGATTTTAGATTTTCAATCACAAATAATATTATATATCTCACAACACTATAAAGTACTTGCATGTATATTCCATTAAAAAATTACCCACTGATGCAGGAGCATCCTTGTGTCGTGGCAATCTTGCATCAACCAAAAAAAATATTTTCATTCTAGTTTGTCTTTGTTTCAATTCGTGTTCAGTGCATGTTGGTAGATTCAATATTTCTTCATGTTTTCTCACCGGACCTTGCGGATCTATGTGTACATCATGGACATGATCATTTTCCTTATTCCAAGATTTGAGTGTGATTGGGCCTTTTTCCAGCAAGTTCTCACTTATGGATTAAGTGGCAGTTTCTTGAACCAACACCAAAATAATTTTTTTATCTAACGGTTGGTTTGATCGTTTGTGGATCGTCCCTGTACCTTGCAGATCTTGATGGTGTGACTCAAAATGTTTCGTGGACTATCCCTAACCTTGTTTATAGGTCCACATTTCATCTTATGCATTCACCGTGGAGTAATTCAAATTTGAGGCCGACTTATTCATATGTTTGTTACATTTTCTTTCATTGGAAATTGTTATGATCTTTGGCCGATAAGAAAGATTCTTGATGCCTGGATGTGATATAAATCAATGTAATAAATCATTAGGAAGGAAAATTGGAGAAAGATAATTCTTGATCTGTAGGATTTTCGCTCATATTGAGGAGCATGTAGGAAGATGGTATTTTTAGCATGTTGTAATTAGGCCTGTGAGCCGAATCTGTAAACTGGATGTTGCCGACTGTTTGTAATCAAATTTTCTGATAATGAGTATATTTGAATTTTTATTTGCCTCCATTTTTTGTGTTGCTTCCGTTGTGTGACTCTTTTTGCATGGTCTAGATTTTTCTCTTTGAAGACCCTCCTATTGTGACTGCATTAGATGGTATCAGAGTGGGTTACAAACCTACAAATCTAGAGATGAGAGTTGGTTGTGAACCTTGAGTGGGTTGTGGTCCTCATGGCATTCCTTAGGTGAACAGATCACTGATTTGAGGCATGTTGTAAGTGTGTTCAATAGATCACCGAGAGAGAGGTAATTGAAACCTTGTAGTTAGATCGCCGATTTGAGGAAGTTACATTGGAGCAAGGGGAGAGATGTCATTGAGATGGATGAACCCTAGAAGAATAGAGAAAATGATGGAGGACTTTAGAAATGAGATGAGGAATGAGATCCATAATTCATTGGGTGATTTGAGGAGGAACCCTAAACCGAAGGACGAATATGAAGAGGTTGAAGGACTGACAGATGAGAGAGAAGAGATATTGTTGAGAGTAGTGGCACAAGTAAAATTCATAGGGTAGAGGTTTCTAACTTTTTTGGTACATTGAATCTAGAAGATTTAATAGATTTGATAGATTGGATAGGAGAGTTGGAAGATTCTTTTGAGCTTGAGGATATTAGAGACCCACTGAGGGTTAGGTTAGCACAAACTAAGTTGAAGTAGCATGTTGTTTTATGGTGGAAAGAGTTGTAGAGGGATAGAGTGGAAAATGGTGAAACAAGAATCACTCGGTGGAGGCAGATGGTTGCAAGGCTAAAGGCTAAGTTCATTTTAGAAGACTATGAGTTGGAATTGTTCAAGAAGTTGTAGAACCTGAAGCAGATGGACATGAGTGTGAAAGAGTATATCGAGGAATTTTATAAGATGAAAATCAGATCTAGGAATTGAGATAGACTAGGGAGAAGGTGACAAGATATATAAATGGCCTTAGATTTAACATTCAAGATGAGATGAATATGTTGAGGATTTCCATAGTTGAAGATGCCTACCAATATGATCTTAAGGCAGAAGATAAAGTGAAGAAACAACAACAAAATAACCCCAGGGGGAAAGAAAAGTAGATGAGAAACAACAAGGAGAAGCAGATAAGTGAAGAAGAATCAAGATCTAAGTGGAGTAAAGAATCGGATCAGAGGACACAAAGAAGAGGAAATGGCAGCAAGGAATTCTTAGGTAAATGTTTCAAGTGTGGTGAATTTGGACATCGATCTTTTGAATGTCCTAAGGGATCAAGTAAAGGAACTGGTAAAAATAAGTTCGTAGTACATGAAGAGAAGGAAATTGAAGTGGTAGATGGGATAGAACCAGTGCAAGGAGAATCTATTATTCTTAGGAAAGTCTTGATGAGGTAGAGAAAGGAAGAGGTTGAGACTTCACAAAGGAAGAATTTTTTTCGGACTATGTGCAAATCATGAGCTAAGTGTTGTAAGGTTATTGTGAATACTGGAAGTACTAATAACTTGGTATCTAAGGAGATGGTGGAGAAGATTTGTTTGAAGAGGTTTCCACATCCTTGTCCTTATAGGATAAGCTGGTTACAAGATGATCATGTAAAGGAGGTGAAAGAGCAGGTGCTTGGTGAACTTTAATATTGGCCCCTTCAAAGATGAAGTTTTGTGTGATGTTTTGTTTATGAGTGCCTATCATGTTCTGTTGGGTAGACCTTGGAAGTTTGATAGAGGAGCTATATATGATTGTAGAAGGAATCTGATCACTGTGGAGAAGGATGGGAAATTTTTTACTTTGGCTTCCCTAAAGAATAAGCAGGAGGAAGTGAGGGAATTGAGTCTTGTGAAGAGTTGCAGTGTTGAGAGGTGAGATGCAGAGGTTGTACTGGAGGAAGGCATGGATTTGAAGAGGAACCATGTGGCTAAATCTAAGAGTGAGATGGTACAAGAAGGGTGTAAGGGCAGAATTAGGCAGCAAAAGACTATGGTTGTAGATAAAATGGGGTCTTGCATAAGAGGTAGATCAGAAGGGTGAAAGAAAGTGAGTGGTGATAAGCGTCCCTCACTGCCATGTGCATCTATGAAGCAAGGAAAAGAAGGTGAAGAGAAGAAGAAGTTGAAGGATCTGACGAAGGGAAGAAAAGAGGTGAGGAGGAAGGAGAGTACAAAAAAAGAAGATATTTGGATCAGGAATGAGCATGGGATCTATATCCAAAAACTAGTTAGATGTTCACAAGTTCCTCTCATGGAACATCTTTTCTCACTAGGGGTGTCTGATGCAGGAGCATCCTTGGGTCGTGGCAATCTTGCATCAACCAAAATAAATATTTTCATTCCAGTTTGTCTTTGTTTTAGTTCTTGTTTAGTGCATGTTGGTAGATTCGGTATTTCTTCATGCTTTCTCACCGGACCTTGTGGATCTATGTGTACATCATGGAAATGTTCATTTTCCTTATTCCAAGATTTGAGCATGATTGGGCCTTTTTCTGGAAAGTTCTCGCTTTCAGATTAAGTGGCAGTTTCTTGAATCGGCACTGGAATAATTTTCTTATCTAACGGTTGGTTTGATTGCTTGTGGGTCATCCCCGTACCTTGTAGATCTTAATTGTGTGACTCAAAATGTTTTGTGGAATGTCCCTGACCTTTTTTATAGGTCCACACTTTATCTTATGCATTCACCATGGAGTAATTCAAATTTGAGGCCGACTTATTCATGTGTTTGTTATGTTTTCTTTCATTGGAGATTGCAATGATCTTTGGCCGACGCGGAAGATTCTTGATGCCTAGATGTGATATAAATCAATGTAATAGATCATTAGGAATGCAGATTGGAGAAAGATAAGACTTGATCTATAGGATTTTTGCTCGTATTGAGGAGCATGTAGGAAGATGGTATTTTGAGCATGTTGTAATCAGGCTCATGAGCCGAATCTATATATCGGATGTTGTCGACTATTTGTAATCGAATTTTTTGATAATGAGAATATTTGAATTTTTATTTGCCTCCATTTTTTGTGTTGCTTCCGTTGTGTGACTCTTTCTGCATGGTCCAAATTGTTCTCTTTGAGGACCTTCCTACCGTGACTACATTACCCCTTACAAATCTACACACCAGAAAAATATTGGCTAACATTATGCATAGTTGGGTGATATTAATCTGAGTGCATGCAAAATGCTCTAGTAATCCTATATGGAAAAATGTAGAAGCATAGACAAGGTGGTTGATATGTTTAATAGGATACCTCAAAGAAATATTGTCTCATTGAATGCTATGGTTTCAAGACATGCAAAAAATATGTCTATTCAAAAGGATACAAAAAATTTCAACCAAATGCAATTGGATCGTGTAAAGGAACAAACCACAACATTTTCCAGCATACTTATAATCTCTGCAAAAATCGGAGCTTTGGAACAACCAGCTTTAAGTGAAAATATTCCAAAACAAGATTGTGCATTCCCCTCACTTGTGAGTTGTGATAACAAATGTAGACAACATGAAAAATTTGGAAGCATAGAAAAAGCATAAGGACTCCCAGAAATGCCATGATTGCATAATATAAACAAAAAACCTTTGTACCTCATTTTGGACTTTCTTCGTCCCACAGAAACAATTTTTCCCACTGCAATATACAGAAAAAGAAACAACCAACTTAAAAACTTGAATAAAGAATAATGGATTGGGAGGAAATGAAGGAGGCTAAAGAAGAAATCTAAATCATTGCAACATAAAAAATCAGAATAGCAGTGTAAAATCAGAAGCTCAGACCTTAGATCTCTTTAAATTTGTTACCCTACTCAACAATATCACAGCAGCACAATCCACTCTATATTCTTCTTATTTCCATATATTGTAGATAAGAATGGGAATCAAATTCCATGGAAAGATTTTAGTTCCATGATTGCAGAGTATGAATGAACAATGCTTGTCGTTGTTGAATGAAAATTTATTTCTTTTAAACATGCAAGCACACTCTTCCACTACCTTGCCAAGACAACTGGATCATTTAATTTTTTATTTTAGAAATGCTACTCTTCCACTACCCCATCAATGCAATTACCACTCCTATTTGTTAACTACACTTTAACCCTTTCAAATTCAAAGATTGACACTTGCACATCAATTTTATTTTGAAGAGTTTTTATTGACACAAGCTGTTTGTTTTCATTGTACAACGCCTCTCGACGTAAATAGGTTATGTATTTAATCAGAAGAAATTGTTTTCATGTGCAATTTGGTTAGTTTTCCATGGGTTTATTCAACCAAGATAGAGACAAAAGCTAGAGAAATGGGTAATGAAGATTAGGATTTTAATTAATTCAAAATTAATCAACTTGAGTGGATTAGGGGATTTATGACACTTGATAAATAATTAGATTTATTTAATCAAATGAGAGGACATTGTGACTTTAATTAAATTAATTTAACTAAATAATAAAGATTATTTAATTAATTGGTTAGTGCATAAGTGATTTAGGAAGAAGTGATTTTAATTAATCAAAATCAAATGCATAATATTAATCAAGACTATTTAAGCATCTACATTTTCCCCCTCTTTGAAGCAATGTATCTATTGCGTTGGTTCAAAGACTAATGCTGCCAAGATCAAAGTCATTTTTTTTTTTGAATACCCCACTATTTCCCTAGCAGAAGGAATTACGCTGCTACATTTCCCCCTCGAGAGTGGGTGAAATATTTTTTTTTTTGGGTCAAGATCATGATAAAGATTCAACAATAGTTCAAGTGCAGAAAATAGGCTACGTGATGCGAAAATAGGCTGAAGATGCTAAAAATGATTAATAGAGGTTTCATGACTCAAAAATTGGATAAACGGGCTCAAAATTACATCCTACCTTGACTAGGGCTCAAAATTATAGCTCTAATGTGACGTTTATGATGTGACGATTCTTGTGTTTTATGCTTTATAGATGTATGGATGGATATGATATGTTATGGATGTATGCATTTGTTATTTATGATTATGCTATGGTGTTTATGATTCCTGATGCAATGTATGCGATGTTACAGATGGATGATATGTATGCAAATGTGATGCATGGTTTTACTTTCCTTTTTAGTTTTTTTTCTATGTGATATGCCATGATGATGCACGATCATGTATGTATGGATTGTTTATCTGTGATATGTTTATGTTATGAGAAGCTTATACTAATAGATCTATATTATGATTATGATAATTTAAATGAGATGAATTAAGATTCTTACAATAACATATCTATATTATCCTAAACAACTTAAATGATGATGCAATGCATGTGAGATGGATGATGTTTCCTATTATGATGATATACCATTATTATGTAGGATGTTGACGGTTTGTGGATATAGGATGGATGTATTTCTATTTTGGTAAATTTCATGATACCATGTTAGCATGAAAGAGGATAGAAGAATGAGAGGGATCAACCCTTGATTTTGAGAAGATGCAGAAGTCCAACAAATCCATGAGTCATTGAGACTTTATTAGATATGATGATGAGTGATGATGATTTTCTTATTGAGGGATTGGGATAAAAACATTACAACTTTCCTTATGTTTAATAAAACACATAGATATGATGCATCAAGGTATGGATATCTAGGATGACATGGTATTTAGTGTGATGGAATTTGACTCAACAAATAAATAGGAGTATCCTTGTTCACTCATGACATACAAAAACATTGCTAGGATGTACTTTGGAAGCTTCAAACATCTCAGACCAAAACATGAAAAGGCATAACCTTCCCATGCAATAGTCAACAAGTTGTTTAAAACACCCTCAACACATACCTAACAAAGTAAGTACTCACCAAGGTTATATTACAAGGACATCCAACAAGCACACAAAATGAAAGATAATGTTCAATGCCCCATTCCTGTCTCTCTAAATATTTCTGATAGACATCATCAAGAGGTCATTAGAGTGAGTATAATAAGATAAATCATAAGAAAATATCAAACAAATAAACAAGCCAATGTTCTTCATACCTCTAGCGAAGACTAAAACTACAGTGATACCTAATGTTGATGTCCATTGTAGGAAAGATGCATCCTAGGACATGATTATCAGAAGATTTTGAAACTAACGAGATGATAGGCCATTGATACCAAGAGTTTATTGGCTTGTTTACCTATTGACCTAGACTAGAGACTTTTACGCTCAGGTTTACACTTTACAAATTTTCCATACTTGTTTCTTCTTGTTGTGCCAAAGGTTGAAGATGATGATTGATTTACTGTGAGTGGATGTTTCTTGTGAGTGAAAGCGAAATGGAATGGACAATTTTGGGTTTTTCTGAAATATTTCAATATTTTGGGTGTTTTCGCAATATTATGAGGTTGTTTTGGGATTTTTGAAATTTTTACAAATGTTTTATTGTTTCATATTTTCCAATGTTTTTGTGTTTTCTGGGTTTTTGACCAAGAACCTAACCTAAGGACCTATCTTAGGGGCCTCATGGGTTGATCAAATATTAGCCTTGCCTACATTATACACTTAGAGACCACGTAGTTCGATTGATATAGACTCATTTATTGATGAAGTATGAACACGCATGGATTGTCAGTTTATTATGATGGACACCTATAGGACCTATCCTAGGGGCCTTGAGGGATGATCAAAGATTATCGTTTCCTACGTTATACACACAAAAGCCTCATAGTTCGACATGGTGACTATGTTTTTGACTCTTTCTATTTTATGAATGTTTTTGGATTTTTCGATGTTATGAAATATTTTAAGGATATACACATATCTGATCTGATGTGGATATAGGGACTTTCCCCCAACATGATGCGAAAAACTACCTCAATATAGGAAAGAAAAATTGACCTTAGGAAAGTGCCAAGTAGTTCTAGGATGAAACATGACACGTACACAAGATCGAGCCATGATGTAGACGTGAACGGGTGATGGAATGTGATGGAAACCAGAGTAGAAAAAGCCAAAGAATCCATGGTGGATGGAAAGTTCTTTATTTACACAAGACACCTATTTTCTAGGTCTTCACCAAGGTACTTGCCCAATGTGCCACCAAAGTGCTTCTCATAAGAGGATGAATTTTTTCTTTACCATTTTCAATCCTTTTGATATTTTTTTTGGATTTCGATATTTTTTTATTTTTTTGTATTTTTGGATTTATACCCACAAGCTTAGGCATAATTTTTTTTGAGATGGGAGTTGGTATCCTGCAAGGGTTCACCTTCAGGTGTCAATAACTGATATGCCCCTGATTTGTAACTAGTTGTGACAATGAAGGGTCCCAATCAATTGGGTTCAAACTTTCCCTTGTTGTTCAGATTTGGTACATTCTTCTGAATTTCTTTCAACATGAGCTCTTTGACCTGGAATGGCCAAATTTTTATCTTCTTGTTATAGCTCCTCTTGAAGCAGTTTTGATAAACCCTTAAGTGATTCAAGGCATCTAGGTGATGCTCATCTAGTAGCTCCAGCTCATTCAACCATGACACATTGTATTATTCATTAGTGATAAGGTTTTGCAATGATATTCTTAGGGATGGGAGATCAACCTCAATAGGAAGGATGAGTTCTGATTTGTAGACCAAGGAGAAAAGGGTTGCACCTATAGGTGTGTAGATGATTGTTCAATAGGCCCATAGGGTAGGGTTTAACTGTAGATATCATGCATGACCAACTTCATTGATTGTTTTCTTTAGGATCTTCATAATGGTTTTATTTATGGCCTCAACTTGACCATTTCCCTAGGGGTAGTAGGGAGTGGAGAACTAATGTTGGATGCTAAATCTTTGGCATAGCTCACAGACATCCTAATTTTTGAAAGGTGTCCCATTATCTGAGATAAGGGCTTGGGGAACACCATAGCGAAAAATGAGGTAATTTAAAATGAATTTAGAAATTTTATTTCCCATGATGTAGGTCATAGGGATGGCCTCTACCCACTTTGTGAAGTACTATGTGGTGGTAGTGATGAACTTGTGGCCATTGGATGAGGTAGGTGTTATTTTCCCTATGAGGTCGAGCCCCCACTATGAAAACTGCCAAGGTGTTATGATTGGATGGAGCTCCTAAGATGGTGCATGGATGAGTTCCCCATACTGTTGGCATTGCATACATTTCCTGGCATCTAGTTGTGAGCTTTTTTCTCCATAGTAGGCCAATAGTACCTTGTCCTCAGTAGTTTCTTGGCCAACATCATACCACTAGAGTGTGAACCACAAATGCTATTGTGTACCTTTGTTAAGGAACTCAAAGCTTCCTTGGGTTTAAGACATTGTAACAGTGTTCCCTTAATACTCCTACGGTATAGGGTTTCTTCTACGATGACAAAAAGGGATGACTTTTTAACAAAGGTATTTTTGAGGTTTGGGGTGATGTTATCGGGGAGAATTCCTCTTTTTAAGTAGGTAAATATTTCATGGTACAAGGTATCACCAAGACCAACGATTTCAAACACAAGCTTAGATTTTGGTACCTCAAAAGCTGGTATGAGAAGCTTCTCAACAAGGAATTCATGTTTATGGAAATTTTTGGGATATACAACAATGATTCAATTGTCGCCATAACAACTATTGCTTTGTTATTCCTTCTTTGTATCTACTCAAATGTTATTTTGGTGAAGAACTCTTTGAGATCCTCAACTATCCTTTTGTATGGGGTGAGCTTTCCATCCTTGTTTTGATATTCATCATTGACTTGATTGATAGTCAACTACGAATCCCCATAGACCTTAGTGCCAATATTTTCCATTGTATTACTATTTGAGGTCCTATGAAAAGAGCCTCATATTCTACAATGTTATTGGTATAGGGGAATACAAATCAATATGACTTTGGGATATAATACCCTTGTGGGGTGATAAAAATGATACACTCTCCTGACCCATGCCATGTGTAGGAACCATCAAAGTATAGTTTCCAATGGTTTGCTACATTTAGCAGGAAGATTGACTCGCTTGGAAACTCTAATACTAGTGGGTTCTCTACATATATGGGAGATTCAATCAATTGATTTGCAATTACTTGTAATTTTATGGATTTTCGTTCCACATACTCAATGTCATACTTTGTCAAGATCATCACCCACTTGGCCATCTGTCTTGTGAGAGTTGGTTTTGATGAAAAATATTTGAGGGGACCTATTTTAGCAATTAGCTTTCCTTGATGAGTTAGCATGTAGTGTCTAAATCTCTACAAGGCAAATACAACAACAAGGCAATATTTTTCAATGAAAGTGTAGTTGAGCTAATGTCCCACTATAGTTCGAATGATATAATATATGACCCTCTCTTTTCTCATTTCATCATGTTGGCCCAAAGGTTCTCCAAGAGCTGTTTTTGTAACTAAGATGTATAATATCAAGGACAGACCATGTTAGTAGATATTACTTGATCTAGTTGAATGCCTTATCACACTTCTCATACCATTTATATGCTACCCCCTTGTGAAGTAGATGAGAGTATGGGATGGTCTTATTAGCCAACTGTGCTATGAATCTTCTGATTGATTGAAGCCTTCCTTGTAGACCCCTCAGTTGTTTCAGTGGCAGTGGCACTTCCATGTCAAGGATTGATTTCTTTTACAGGATCGATCTCAATTCCCCTTATTGACACAATATACCCCAAGAGCTTTCTTGAAGTCACGTTGAAGACAAACTTCTTGGGATTGAGCCATACCTTATACTCTTCAAGCTTGTCAAAAATTGGGCCTAATGTTGATATATGGTCTTGAAGTTTCCTTGATTTGGCTAATATGTCATCCACATAGACCTCCACAATCTTTTGGATCATGTCATGAAATATCAAGGTCATAGCTAGTTTATATGCAACTCCAATGTTTTTTAGCCCAAATGGAATCATTCCAATATTAGGTGCCCCATGGACATGTGAAGGTGGTTTTATGTTGATCATCCTTTGCAATCATGATTTGGTTGTATCCTAAAAAATCCGTCCATTAATGATAGCATTTCATGCCCTGCCATCAAATCCACAATCATATCTATGTTGGGGACATTCTTTTATTCAAGCCACTGAAGTCAGTGCAAATTATGACACCCCTAGTGGGCTTGGAAACTAGTACAAGGTTGGAAACCCATTCTGGGTAATTGATGTATTGGATAAATCTTGCATCAATAATCTTTTGTAGTCCTAGTTTGACCAATAAGGAGATTTGCGGATGCATTTTTCTTGATTTTTGTCTGACAGGGTTTGCCTCAAGATACACTGCTAGATGATGAACCACTACTCCTGGATCAAGGCCTAGCATGTTAGCATATGTCCATGCAAATTTCACTTTCCTTTCTTTCATAAATGCTACTATATTTTCTTGTTCTTCTACCAAAAGTGACTCTACATAGAAGGTGATTTGCAGTGCCTCTTCGGTTCCTACATTTATTGGGTTGCACTTTTCTGCTAGGACTATTGATTTATCCTAATGAATAGAACTAAGGGGAATATTAAATCCCTCATAATTTGGCACCTCAGAGAGGTTTTCACCATTGGATACGTCCTTTTTTTTTACTATTTTGGGATCAAAAAGTGCCACAATGTGGTTTACACTTAAGGATCGAGATGTTACTCTTATATTTTCAATTTTGTGACTAAGAGATTCAATCGTTTCCCCATATTATGAATGTGTATCAACCTCGACGTCGAACCCTACTTTGTGATCTCCATATAGAAGATTATCCCTTAGTCCCATGAATTCTGAGAGAGCCTCATCATTTTTGAATGAATCCAAGATTGGTGGTCCCCGTTGATCACAATCAATGAGTTGGGGGTAAATGAGTCTTAGCTCAATGAATTGGTTACTTGACTTAAACGACATGGTGGTTATCATAAAAAGAGAGGAATCCTCAAATAGCATAGGTAGGTTGGAGATAGGATCTTTGAAGGGACTACTAAGTGATACAGGAACTTCTGAGAAAGCTTTTATTGTCTTAACAGTTGCACGCTTTCCAAGAATGTTCAGCTTAATAGGGTTACACCCAAGGCCAAGATTCTTTGGGGACTTCTCAGGAATAAGGGGTTCTAATAATACATTTTAATTTTTCCCGATATTTTCATTCTTGTTGTATCCCCATCCAAACATTAGATGTAGACCTTTCTTAGCCTCCTCCATTGGAAGAATGGGTGTGGGTTTGTTATCTTGGTATAGGAGGCTTGAGATGTCTTCTTCGTCTAAAACTTATTTTCTCAAATCCCTCCACTTTTTGAAGGTGGTAGGAGATGTTGTGAATGTTTTGGATGCACCATCAATAGTTTGCACTCTTCTATGGGACTTAGAAGATTGAGGCAACTCTCCCAACACGTATGTGCCCTTTTGCAAGTTATAGTGCCCGCAACCATTATCTTTGATTACAACTTTGATCACTGGGATGTTTCAGATGATGGGTGTCTTTGTCTCAGAAGTGGAGGCTAAAGTGGATGGATCAAAATAGGAAGATGGCGGTCCCTCATAATTTTTAGGAACTTGGGGGATTTTGTAATATTTGGCTTCTAGATTCTTGCAGTAATAGAAGGGTTCAGAGTTGCCATGGATCGTATCTTCTTGATTTTGATATGGGAATTTTACACATTGATGAAAAGTAGATGTGACGGCTTGCATCCCATGGATCCATGGATGCCCTAGGAGAATATTATATGGAAGCTCAAGGTCAAGGACCTAGCAAGTGGTTTCCATGATGGCCAACCCCACTTGGATGGGGATTTGGATGGTGACATGGGACACCCGTTCTTGATCATCATAAGCCCTGATGGTTATCCCCTTTCCTTTTTCAATAATCCTCAGAAAAGCCTAGATTTTTTATTAGTTGCAAGGTACAAATATTTAAGCCTGCACCCCCATCCACCAAGACTCTCGAATTTGTTCTTATGGACCAAGACATTAAGATGGAGTGTGTGGTTATGTGATGGTTGCATCGGGAGGTCCTACTCAGAAAATGTAAGAAGATGTGGCACAGTGATGTGTCTGACCATAGCTTGAAATTGGTTTGCATCAATGTTTGTGGGAACAAAGGACAGGAACAAGGCCTTCTCTAGAATATCCTTATGTGCAGGAAATATTTTAAGCAATTCCATGATGGAGATTAGGGCGGGGGTATTTTTTTGTTATTCCAAAATGCTATAGCTACTAGGGTTATATTTCGGATTGGCAAGTGGTTCGCTAGGTGGTGGTGATGGTCCCAAGATAGAGATCTTACCGGTATGTGTGGTGACTCCACACTTTTCTTTGGGCCCTTTGATGTTGATGACTATTAAAAAATCATCTAATGATGCTACAACATGGTCATAAACATGGTTTACATTGGTGTAATTCTTCCCTTTTCCTTTGTTGTGATTTGGCATCAAATTTGTGTATATCTTGAGATCTTGGTTTCCTATTAGTTGGTCAATGGTTATAGTCTTATCATCAATGGTTGTTGTGTGTCCCTTGATCTTGTGAAAATCACAAAGGTGCTTCTCGTTATACTAGGGTGGTTTAACTTGAGGTTCTTGGTAATTTTTGTAGATGGGGAGTGTGATGAGGCTTTTCTTGCACTAGTTGTTGCATGATAGATTTAATGGGTTCCCCTAATGGTGTATACTTGTGTTTTGGTGGATATTTGTTTCTTTGGGGTGGTCCTCCTTGAGCGTTCACATTATTGATTGTTTGATTATTCAGTTTTGTTGTGATGGGTTTGTTTGTGGGGTTTTTTGATGAATGGGTAGTTGTGTGTTGATTTGCAGTTGATGAGTGCTTTGTTGTGGGTATGTTTTTTGTTGTGTTTTTTTCCTTGGAGTGCTAATAACAACTTTGGAATCAACAACACCATTGTTGGTAACATTTTTATTTTTAGCCAGAGTGCAAGGTTTTTCATTGTAGTTAGTTGATGGTTCATTATCTTGGTATATAGGTGTGCGCCCTTGTGTTGTGAGGGTTATTTTATTGTTGAGAGCCTTGGGGATTAGTTGGTAATAAGTTGTGATGCATTGTATTTTTAGATGGAAGGACAAATCCCCTTCGAGGTTAGAGATTATGGTTCCAATTTGTTTCTTCTCTGGTATGGACCATTTTCTTTTACTAGCTCTAGATCTTCATTGTTGTAAGAAGGCTACAAATGTATCTCCCCTTACCTTGTTTAAGGCCGGATAGTTCTTCTAGGCTTACATCCATGTCTATATTAAATGATTAGTTTTCTATGAATAGGTCTACAACTTCTTGGAACTTTTTGATTCTAGGAGGTAAGCGGGTGAACCATTCAATGAGGGACCAACCAAGCTTTGGGGGAAGAGTCACATTAGATAGGAGTTATCATATGCCACTTCCATCCAATGTACATGAAATTCTCTAATATGGTCCTTAGGATTTCCTTTTCCTTTGTATTTATCAAACTTTGGTATTTTGAATCCTGGTGGGAATGGAACCATGGCGATATTCCTATCAAATGGATAGGGGCACAAATCTCATTGGGCATGTGATTTTTCATCTTCCCTGATTGTATGTCCTGTATTTACTACAAGAATAATTTGACCTATGTAGAGAGATCGTTATGTGGATCAGGTGGTGGAACGTACATGTTTTGAGGTGGTATGGTTTGTTGTATGAATGATTGGGTGGCATGTGTTGCTTGTGTGTTAAGGTTCAAGGCATTTATTTTGCATGTTCATGAAGGGTTGTTGGAAGCCTTGTTGTTGTGAAAGCAATGCTTATTGGTACACCTACTATTGTTGTTGTTCCAACAACACTTGTTGTTCGGATTTTGTGTTGCTGTTGTGCTAATAGCGCCTATTGTTGAGCTTGTTTTCATTCTTGTTGTTGTTGTAGGGCTTGTTGATAGGCTTGTGCTTGGACTTGTTGTGCTTGGTATTGGGCTTGTGCTTGAGCTTGTGCTTGGACTTGGGATTGTGCTTGGGCTTGAGCTTGTTGTTGTGTTGCTTGTTGTTGTTATTGTGGCAAGGCTTGCGCTTGTGCTTGGGCTTGGGCTTGAGCTTGGGCTTGTGCTTGGGCTTGGGCTTGTGCTTGCACTTGGGCTACTTTTTTTTCTCATTGCATTTGAAATTGTTTAAATTCTTTTTGATATGCTTGTTGCACTACTTGTGCCACAACATGATGCTATATTGATTTGTTGTGTTAATATTTTGATGTGGGGGTGGCGGATTTTGTTGTGATGTTATGCTGAGAGGTTGTTGTGTAATGACGAGGAGTTGGGTGATAGATGATGGATTTGGAATTTTATTTGATATGCTTAGCCCTTGTGAGACTAGACTTTGGGATTTTTGAGGTGTTGTTGATGATGTGATTAGTGGTTGAGATATCAATGACATGTTTGGAGGATTTGGTGTGATGGATGTGTTTATTTGATTTGTGTTTGGGGGGTTGACTTGATTTGGTTGATTTTGGATTGATGTGTTCAATGAAGATATTTTTCCCATACCTTGAATTGGTGTGGGTGATGGTGTCATGATAGGGAACTGTGGGTATGACTGTGATATGTCCCCTTGCGGGAGTGAAGATGAAGTATTAAAGTTTCCCACTTGTCTAAATAGGTCCATTTGTCCTTGTGAGGCATTTGGAGTGTGACCTTGTGTATCTAGGGTATGTGATGGTGTGGCATGGAAAATGGATGATGTGTCTATGTCATGAAATACAAGTAGCACATATGGATGTTGGGGGTTTTGTGGGACAATGTTTGGAATACCCAATATTGTGTTGGCCTCCAAGTTTTGATTGTTGACAATTGGGTGCCCTTGAAGGGCTTAAAGTAATGAACTTCCTTTGGTGATAATGGGTTGACTTGGTGTGTGAGATGATGATGGTTGAGCAATTGGTTGGATGATTCTTGGAAATGAGGGTGTGAATGATGTTTGTGGGATGTTCCCCAAAGGTTGTTCGAAAATGGTGCTCACATCAAAATTAGAAGGGATTTTAGCCCCTTCTTTTGCCAATGCCAACATGTATTGGGTGGGATTTAGTCTCATGAACATGTTGACAAGTTTGTGGGTGTCTGTATTTTTCACTAATTTGAGTAATCCATCATGAGACATCTCTTTGAAGTTGTTTGTGACATCCTCCACTTGACATTCCCCATCTTGAGCATCTTGAGTTAGTTGAGGGAGATTAGGTGGAGGGTTGGTGGATGCCCTAGGATTGAATTCAATTTGAATCAAATCACTTGTGGTTGAAGTTTCCTTGTTTTTCTCCATGCTCTTCTTGTATTGTGATCTTGTTTGGACCATAAAATTTGGGATCAACTTTTTGGGTTAATCTAATTTCGGGTACAAAAAGAGCCTCTAATGTGTGTTTTCGGATGAAGATGATATGAAAGATGAAGGGGTGGGTGATGTGGATGTTTCAACCTTTAAGAACTTTGGATAAATACTAGACTTTAGGATTTTTATTTTTATTTATTTTGATTTGGATGATGAACTTGTAAACCCTAAGATGTTAGATGTGATCTTAGGATGAACTTATCCAACAAGGGGGTGCTAATTTAACTAAGTGTGTGAGAAAGGATTCATTCCCACACACCTAACTAAACAAGATGATTTTGATTTGGTCTAATTGATTTTACCAAAAGTCTAGCATAAGGATGTTTTCAAAGTTCTAGAAAGCTATTTTTGGGATGAAATTTTGGATAGATGTTTTGGGGGATGGATGAACGTGGTTTTTTTTACCCTAGATGAACCTAGAAGGACTTTTATTGTAAGACCAATTTGTTGAAGAAAATTCTCTACCATATGAATGACTCAAACTTGAAAGATCAATACATTAAATGAGGGGATCATATTGGACATACAAGTCCGGTTCATCCCTCAAAAGGTGTGAATACAAATTTCTTACCAAGATATCTTCATTGCAATAAAGAACCACAAGGTGTTTCTTGACAGATTTTGGACTATGATATCTAAGTTTGAAATGATGGAATGTGGACCTTCGTTTAGGGATTTTGACCTTGTGAGAGATCATGACAACAAATACATGTGTGGGGTCAAATTATGAATTTATCTTGATTAATGAATTCCTTTTACCACATCAACTTGTCTTGTTTAAATTTTAAACTAAATGTCTATGTCTAAGGTCCTTTTCATTCCACAAGGTCCATTATGTGAAATTCAAAGATACAAGTCCATAGTTTCCCTAGGTTGACTTTGAAGAGAGTGAATTCAGATATAAGCCCAAGTATTAAGAAGCCTCTAAAGATGAGATGCTTAGGGACAAGTAGTAATATTGGACTCTTCAAAGGTATTCACTCTTTTCAAAGGGTTTGAAATTTGGTGATTGTTAAATTTTTGTTTCAATTTTTTGGAACCAAGCAATGTGTTCAACTAACTCATAAGAATACACAACCTAGCTTGAAGAGATACTACTTGTTGAGTCCCTACTTGGATTACTCCAAACACTAAGACAAAGTGACCAACTAGAGATTTGAGGAAACTGGCCCCCCCTTACACGACACAGGCACACCAAATCTCAAACCCCGAAGATCCAAAGTAATTTTTGTCTCTATAATGAATAGTGGAATGTAGGGTGGCTTCAGAATGACCGTTCCTACACCAGCAAGTTAAAAAAGTATTTTCATTTCCACAACAAGTGGTTCTTAATTCAAAATTTTAGGATAAAACTGGTGCTATACATGTAGCAATATTAGCTCAATTAAGAGTCCTCCCAGTCCCTTCCTAAGAATGGATTTTAACTTGTCACATGGATACTAGGGGCGGCACTTGATGGTATAGGACAAAAACAATACTTGGTTGATGACTTTAGTCACAACTAAATAATTTATATAGCAGAAAAAAATGAAAGTATCGCTTGGGTCATTCCCTCTTACAAGTTGGGAGGTAGGCCCTCTAAAGGTAACACTTTGATATGAAAAAAAAATGTGCAAAAAAATCAAGATGTTTTTTGTCACCCAAGATAGCAAAAAGGTGCGAGGGGAGAGGATACATAGTTGAAGTGCACAAAAAGAGAAAAGCTACACTTGAGCATTTCTCGTCACCCAAGATCGCATGAAGTGCAAGGGGAGAGTATACACACTAGAAGTGTGTCAAAAAATAAGATCACTCACTCAAACACTTGTTCATTTTATCCTTCAAAGAAATAGTGAGTTCATTTTAAGCACCAAACCGAGTGTGAGTTTTCCTTGTTCAGTTTTAACCCAACATAGCAATGATCTAGTAAGTTTGTAGGTTCAATTTTAACCAATTTGAAAAGCTTAAGTCAATGGTTAATTTTAAACCCAAAATGAAGCTAGTTGGTCTTAAAATAGAAAAATAAAATGAAAGTAGAAATGGATTCCCTAAGTTATTACAATGAGCATTAAAAATTTCTTTTTTTAATTCTAATGCCCAATTCTCCAACTCAAATCTGCTTGTTATTTTTTTCTGGATTTCTCCGCCTTGCTACACCATCATATTAGTGATCCCAATGTGAGAGAGGCCGCCATTGATTCTTTATGAAAACTAAAAACATTACAAAGCTATCACAAATAAGATTTATTTCAATGTGAGAGAGGCCACCATTGTTTCTTTATGTCGAATAAGAACAAAATAAACAACACCCAAAATAAGAACAGAAATTTGATTCCCACAAGTGTAAAATTTTAGCCGTATACATACACCCTATCAATGGTATTTTTGAAATAAGGTCTGCTAAATTTTGAAAGGAAATTTCGAACAACAATATTGATAGTCTCATAAATGAGAATCGAGAATCTTTCACCAAAAAACATAAGCAAAAATAATGATGTAGACCACAGTGGAAAGCAATAAAATCAAATTTGAAGGATACAAGGAAGCTTCATGGTTAAAGCATGAGTTGTCGGTCACTTTCATAATATTCCAAGTTGTGTGGAATCTTGGTAACCATTGCTCTCAGATGCAATTATGTGGAATGATAGGCATATCAATCGACAATCTTCATTGTTTTATACATTTTAAGACAAAAATATCACAACAAAACAATTACACCTATCATGCAAAGTATCTATAAAAAAAATGGTAATAGCACTAAAAAATAATCAACACACGATGCCAAATGAAAATTGTAGATCAAAATTAATCAACACACCTGCCACCCTCTTTTACCAGTGTGTGACACTAACCAATGTGAGTTTCTCTAAGTCGTAGGTTCCTTATGAATGTGGAGAAATTTCACTCACTAAGCCACAAGCAAGAGTGATGAGAGTGTGGCACGATTTGGAAGCCGATCCATTACCTATGCTCACCTTCCACAAGAACCTAAATTTCAGCTAATAGTCTTCTATCAGCTCATGTCTACTTAGACTTGGGCTTCCCTCTACACGTGACACATTTACCAGTAGAGTTCTCCCATATCCCACACCCTCTTCATGGCTTCTTAAAGTAAACAATCCAAGTTTAAGTTAATAAAACAAAAGAGTGTCGAGGATAAGAAGCAATGTGTTCCAGTCATTCAAAAAGTTAAAGTTGTATCTACTACTACAGAAGGAAAATGATACTCCAATGGTCTTTACTTCTCCACCTGAGTGGCCTTAAAGCAAATGCACCACAAGAAAACTACAAAATATTTTGGCATTTCCCAAACAAAATAAAGAAGTGATGTCACAGATACACAAGACAATCAACCATGAAAAAAATGCAGTCATTAGTTGATTATTTGATTAATAATTAGGTGTCACTTTAATAGTCATTTTGAACAAGCGAAATTATTTGATTAATGTATAAGAAGCTACACATTAATCATTATTGATAGTTCACTGATAAACAAAATGCCCACTAAGAAGATAGTTCACATGAACAAAAATGATAAATGCATACTTAATAAGAAGACAAAGATACCACATTGGGTACCAAAATGTAAATGCAAATCTGCACTTGTTCAAACATGGACAAATATAAGCACATTAGTCATTTTAAACAAGCCAAATAAAGCATTCCACAAAAAATTTTGAGCATGCAAAGAAGATGAAAACACTACCAAAATAACATGAAACAACAAGTAAATGAACATGAAATATTATTCTAAACTACTCAAACCATCATCCTATAGGGGTATTGGTGTGATTTTGATGTGGAAAGTGGCCCTTTCCCAATTCCTTATGATAATCTATTGATCCCCTGATGTGAAGATAAATTTGATGCAAAGAGAGTGTGAAATCCAAGCTAAAATGACATGAAAAAGCAAGTGATTGAAGAGTGAAATGAGTAGAGTAATAATGCTTCAAGTTGTGGATACATTTTCAATGGGGAATGCCTTTATTTATAAGACTCAAGGATTTAAGAATGGGTGAAATTGGAGGATGTGGGACTAAAATGGGGACCAATAGCATTATGACACTTGTCACAAGGCTATTGAAAACCATGGGGATGTGTGTGGAGTACATTTTGAATAATGTGAAGAGTTAAGGCAGGTAGATTGATTTGTAAGAGAATGTAAGAGAATTGAATGAAAATAGTTGAGATGTAAGAGAGACAAGATGACATGTAAGAGGTAATTTAAGGCAAAGGTGGCTCTTGTAAGAGCATTAAAGACCTTTGTAAGAGGCTATTTAAATCCTTTGGACGGAAATTCAAGTTGAAAGAATATTCCAAAGAATATGTTTTTGAGAGGAAAATAGGCTATTTAGTTAATTAGAAGAAATTGTTTTCATGTGCAACTTGGTTAGTTGGCCATGGGTTTACTCAACCAAGGTACAATCAAAAGCTAGAGAAATGGGTAATGAAGATTAGGATGTTAATTAATTTAAAATTAGTTAACTTGAGTGGATTAGGGGATTTATGACATTTGATAAATAATTAGATTTATTTAATCAAATGAGAGGACATTGGGACTTTAATTAAATTTATTTAATTAAATGTGATGAACATTAGTCAAAGGGAGGGTGAATTAATCTGATAAACTTAATTATTTGATTAATAGTAGAAGTTGATGAATTTAACTAAATAATAAAGATTATTTAATTGATTGGTTAGTGCATAAGTGATTTAGGAAGAAGTTATGTTAATTAATCAGAATTAGATGCATAATATTAATGAGGACTATTTAGGTGTCTACAATTACAAATATGATTTATTGATTGATAGAATTGTCAATTCAATAATATATGAGAGGTTTTTGTTCCTGCATTAGTTATCCTTAAAATTTTGTCATTTATAAATATTAAGCATCCTGAATAAAATTTATGCTAATCATCATCGTGTTAAAAAACATCTACTATAAACTTGTAAAGCATCCCTACAAACCATCCTTATATTTTAGAAGTATATTATTACATTGAAGGTGTTCTTTATATGAAGTGAATGACTTACTTTTGAAAATTAATTGGTGAAAATTGTAGAAAGGATGCAACACTGTGGAAATGATCTCAACCATCAAAATTTCTAAAATATTAACAAATATAATATATAATTAAAGAAAAAACAATTGTATTTTTATCTAATGTTACCTTTAAAAAAATATAGAATAAGATTTTTTTTCTTTTAAACTTTTTAAACATAGATTTTTAGATAAATAAGAATAATAATAAGTTTTTAATAAATATATATTTTTCAAATAATAATAATATTTATTTTTTGGCAAAAGGCGTAAAGCCTATATATAATATATTAATATATAAAGAGGAAATTACAAAGAAAAAGCCAAGCAACCTCAACTGGCAGTAAACAAAGCAAAAATGCCATCTAGGCTACAAGTTAATCCCCTTCAATGTGAACATGGGAGCAAAAGCTAGATGCCAAAGACAATTTAAAATAAGATTTTTTACGTTTTCACACAATTTTCCAGTGGTTTTCCACTGAATCCATCTTAGAAGATGAAGTTTTTTGTTCCATAGCTTCCTTTTGACTCCCTAACTTATTTGATTTCTGAATCTTCTCATCAGATCTTGCTGTTGGAGCCCCTAATGAAGCATATTTCTGACCAAGTGGAGGGGGCTTTGAAAAGGCTTGAGTCTCAAACATGTTTTCTTTCTACTCTTGTGGAAGTGTGACGATCTCTTCATAATATTTTGTTGAAGGAGTTGGTGATGAAGCAACAAAAATCAATTAATTTATGCCCAATTGTAGGGGGCTTTGACAGGGTGTCTTTCCACCATGAAGTCTATTATTTTTATCAGATTTACTTTTTATGTGACATGCTGCAACCACATGACCTATTTCAAAACATCTCCTATAGTGGAAGGGAAGTCCTTCATAATTCAAAAGTTGCGTCCAAGAATGACCGACAACATTCAGAATCATATTAGCATGAAGTTTCTTGGAGAGATCCAAGTGCACTAAAATTCAAGCAAAGATAGTGTGAGAAAAATCTATAGTTTTCTTATCTACATCCAAGAAAGAACCTAAGGAGTTTCCTATAGACTTGAAACAAGAATGGATCCAAAAGTGGAGTGGAAGATTTGGAAGCCGATCCCAAACCAACATGATGTTGAAGGATTTAGAAGAAGGGTTGAAGGTTGGGTGCCAAGGCTTAAGAAAGAGGTAATGATGAGTCCAAGACCAATGGTGGTCAAACAAAATTTAGTCCCTATCATTGGTGGAATCAAAAGTAGCAATGAAGAAACCCTGAGCACTAAGAAAAAATTTAGGAACATTTTGAAATAAGGGATGCCAATTTTTCTTTATCCAAATATTCAAGTCTAAAACAAAAGGCCAAAATTTATTAAAGTGACATATTAAAGAATGAGCGCATAAATATTCCTCTTCTTGTAACACTTCATCCCCAAATTCCAGAGCAAAGATGCCTCTGCACATTTAAGAGGTTTTGGGTGCATACCCATGTGTCCTTTTAAATCAAGAAGAACATTGAAATGCATAGGAGGTACATGCATATTTACACATACCTTTGACTTGAAAGAGCAATCAATGCTTTCAAAGGAGGTTCTAGATGTAAAAACCTTGGAAGAATCCAAACATGTGCATAAATCATTTGCAATAGCTGAATTAATAGTCCCAGATGATAGATCTGCATAATTTGTGAATGGTACTGAGGCTGTAGTTGAAGATCATTGTAAAGAAGATCTACCCAACAAATTAGCAGGCTTAGGAACCACGAATGAGGGGAAAAATCTCCAAGAAGGACATTGGTTGATGCAGGAGGGCACTGAACCATTCTTATTGACTATTGAGGAATTCAAGGAGGATGAAAGAAACCTAGTTGAAGAGGGACTCTTGCTCCTTGAAATCTTTGGAGGATGCTGACATGAAGACAACGAAGGCCACAAATCCCCATTCAGTCCATCTGCAAGAAAATATTGGAACCTTTCTAAGCGAGAAGGCAGGGATCCCTTGAAGTGATCTGTAACAGCACTTGCCATTGTGGAATACGACCCAAAATTCATAGTAGGTTGGTGAGATCTCCATGGAATATTAACAACTGTCATGTAGTGGCTAGTATTTTTATAGTATTATAATGATTGTTTTCTAGATTTAAAAAAAAAAAGAGTTTTATTATTGTGAATAGAAATAAATGTAAGTTTTGTTAATTATAGTGTTTTAGTGTTGTTAATTAATTATTTTCATGACCTAACCCTAACTCTAACTCACACCCTAACTCCAATTCTATCCCTAACCCTAACTCTAACACTAACTCACACCCTAACTCTAATTCTATAACCCTAACCTTAACCCTGATTTTAACCTTAACAATAAATTCTAAACCATTATCCTAATCTTAGACCTATCTCTAACCCTAATTATGATCTTAACAATATCCATAACTATAAACCTAACTTTAATCACTAACTTTTAAATAAATAATATATTTAATAAATGTTTTAATTATATGGGAAAAGCAGGTTTTGAATGGAACTGAAACCATTTACAAATAGGTTTTAAAGGGACCCGAAACCCAAACATGGACGATCATGCTACCAAAAGAAAAAATAATGAACAACCAATAGTGAAACAACAACACTTCAAAGGTTCAACAAGACAACACAAACTTGCATTAAAATCAAGCTGCAAAAAATAGTTTTTAAAGGAACTGAAACCCTAGTAAAACCAGGATTTTATAAGGACCTTGAACCCAAAGGTTTTGAACGGACCTTAATCCCTTTACAACTAAATTTTGGTAGGGACCTTGAACCCTTATACATCGCTAGCATCAGCCATGCAACAACAAACCATTCACTCAAGAAGACCAAAAAATTGCCTAAGACAACCAAGCAACCATCAACATGTAACAACTAGACAATAATATAACACTTAGCATCAGCACCCATCCAAATCTCCAAACCACTGGCTGAAATAGCCATCATAGAAAACCAAATGATCAGAAAATCCAGAGCCCATCAACACCCCCTCTCCAACTCTATAGGATTATTCACCATGGAAACCCAAGCTGCCAATGTAGAGGAACTCCAGCCAATCTGCATTCCACCTCCATAGGAATGGCCTCCATCTAAATAGAAGATGCACTAGATAAAACTCACAAAAGAAGTGTGAATAAACAACCACAACAACAATACCCATCTCCACCTCAAAAGGAGAGGTCTCCACCTCCATAGGAGAGGTCTCCACCTCAATAGGAGAAACCAACTATAGGATACGAAATAAAGCCAACACTCTAACAAAAAGAGTTAACATAGTAGCTAGGGGAACCAAAAACATCGGGGTCTTCAAGATGAACAAATTAAGAAGCCCTATCAAATCCAAACCAAGGGTGGAAACAACATGATAGGAAGGGGTTGGTGGAATCACTCCATAATTCCTACTCTTGGTCTTTACTGGAAGACCCCTATGGTGTCTCACTTCACCACCTTAACCTATAGGACCTATCTCTTGACTAGGCTCCCTTGGTTCTCCTTGCCAACCCAACTACCAATACATATTCTTCCAACCAAGATAACCTTGGTGCTTTCCTTGCGATTCTTCCCTTAGCCCTTAATCCACCCTAAAGGCTAACCTACTCCCAATGCTAGATTTCATCTTTGCAGGGGTGTGGAGATGTTTCAACAGGTTCACACCATCACTTGATGGTTCTTGAGGGTCCATCTACCTTCATTTTCCCATCGCTTCCACCAAACCCTCATCTAGGGTTTTAGTCCACTAGTCCTAGGCATTCCAATTAGGCCTTCTTCTCCGAGGAAACAAGTTAGAACACCAAAGTTCTCCAAAGAACATAGGATATTTCCTTGGGGTTTCTGGTCCTTGTGTCTATCCCTCAAAGATTCCAGAGGTCTTAACCCTCAACTATCTGTACACAACCATAACCCTCAATTTAGCAATTTAGGCCTTTTTTAAGCCTTTTCCTAACCACACAGCAGACTGTCATGAGTTTCTCTCACCAAATGGATTGGTGGAGATTCATCCTCCATGCTAATATTTGGCAAGGCTCATACCTACCCTCTCCACACTGTGATTTGACAGGAAATGAGCACCCCTGCAAATCAAGTGCCAAGCACTCTTTGTCTTTCCTAGTCGGACATTGTTAGGCTTGCCTAGGAGAAGACTTCCAAAGTGTTTCCTGAACTGTTAGTGACTCCTACACCTACCATATTTACAATCATGGAGTCTAGTCACAATTCCCAAGAGGCTGTACGCTATGTACAGAGGGAATGTGATCTAAACCTCCATTTTCAACTACCAAACTGTCAGATCAACAACTAAGAAATAAACAACTATCTACAAACAGAAACTCAAACCGAATTAAGAAACAAAGCTACTACCACAAAATGCTTAGTTAAAACTCACATTACACCCTACACCACCTACAGAATCAAATTCAAACCATTAAAGCTCTCTTTGAACCAAAACCATAAATTCACATTGAGAACATACTATTTTTTTATTTTGAATTCAAAAATTTCAAATCAATATAAAATCTCCCAACCTCAATTCCATGCCAAGTTCACCCTTTTATAGGGTCATTAAAGTAGTTAAGCTCAACCTTAACCCTTCCTTGGCCACTTGTGGCTTCCTTTAGCCTTATTACAAAATTAGGGAGCTAACAACTAACAAGGTCTATGAAGGTCTCAAGCCTTTCTTGCAGCCAAAACCTCAACCTATCAAATGGTCAACATGACCTTTCCCAACACAATACATGAGAAAAAATGCCACTAAGGCACAAACATAAAGAAATAGGAAGAGATTGCTAAGTTTGGTCTAAACAAATTGCCAAGTTATGACCTTCTAAACAATTTTCCTAAGGAGAACTATGGGGTGCTCCTGCACCATTCTCCCCCTTTGCATAGACTTTAAGGAATGTGGGGAGAGATCAGAGATGGGTCAATACCCTACTTCTTGAACTGAGCTTCATCCACCCATGTAGCCTCAGATTCATGTTTGTCTTTCCATTTTATAAGATGCTCCATGTACACCCTATGCCTTGTAGACTTCTTCACTCTTGACTCCAAGATCCTCTCTGCTTGTAGCTTGTCTTGAGTAGGTAAGGCTATGTTACTCACATCCCTGAAGATATCCTTGTTGTTCTAATCCATGTTAGTGACTATTCCTTTGTATCTGATTAGATCAACCACATTTAACACTAGAGAGATGCCTAAATCTGCAGGTAGCTCCACCTTGTAGGCATTCTTCCCATATTGGCTAACACCTTACATGGTCCCACTCTTTTCATCTGCAATTTGGTTGATATTCCCTTCTGCAATCTGGATTTGTTGAGGTGGACCATGACATAGTCTGCTACTGCAAACTGTAGATCCTTCCTAGAGATATCCACCTTATCTTTCAACTTTTTAGTAACCTCGGTGATTGTCTTCTTCACCTGCTCTTGAATCTCCTTCATGGTCTGAGAGAAATTCTTTGCATGTCCACTCCTATGCTCCATAGGTCCTAGATCACTGAGCTCACACACACCTCTTGGATGCATTCCATACACTATTTCAAAAGGACTCTTCCCTGTGGTCCGGTTCACACTGTCATTGTATGCATACTTAGCCTATGATATGACCAAGTCCCATGTCTGTCCATACTTTTTGGTTAGACATCTTATAAGTTTACCTAACACCCTATTAACCACCTCTGTTTGTCCATCAGTCTGAGGATGGTAAGCTGATCCAAAAGACAGGTTGGTACCTAATCTGCTCCATAGAGTCTTCCAAAAATGGCTCATGAACTTCACATCCCTGTCCAAGATAATGCTCAAAGGCAATCCATGCATCCTTACAATTTCTTTGAAGAAAAGGTGAGCAATATAGCTAGCATCATGGGTGGTTTTTCAAGGGATAAAGTGACTCATCTTACTGAATCTATCTACCACCACATAGACATTATCAAACCCTGTCTTAGTCTTAGGGAGTCCTACCACAAATTCCATGCTAATACACTCCCATGGTCTATTAGGAATGGGTAGGGGTTGATGTAAACCTGCATTACTAGCTCCTCCCTTGGCTTTCATACACACTACACACTGCTCCACATACCTCTTGACATCCCTTGACAACTTAGGCCAATAGTAGAACCTTTGCACTGGTTCCATTGTCTTGTTGATGCCAAAATGTCCACTAAGACTACCATTATGCTTTTCCTGGATGAGATTCTCTCTCATTGATTCTTTTGGAACACATAACTGATTCCCCTTGAATAACAATCCACTTTGCAATGTATACTCTGAGTATTGACTATGAAAGTGATTCTCAAAGTCAAAACATACCTTGTAGGCCTCCGAGAAGTCTTCATCTTCCCCATAGAGATCCTTGAAACTCTTTATTCCAATGCTCTTTATCTGTATCTCTTGCACTGTCAGCAATCTCCTGCTTAGTGCATCTGCCACCTTACTCAACTGTCCCTTCTTGTGCCTGATGGTGAAAGTGAAAACTTGGATGTATTCCATCCATTTCAAATGTCTATTCCTCAACTTCTCTTGAGTGTTGATATAGCTAAGTGCCTGATTGTCAGTAAAGACTACAAAATCTTTAGGTAGAAGATAATGCCTCCACTTCCTAAGTGATTGAACTAAAGCATAAAGTTCTAGGTCATAGGTAGAATAATTCTTCTTAGCTTCATTGAGATTTTCACTAAAGAAAGCTATAGGCCTGCCTTCTTGGCTTAGCACTCCTCCTACTGCAACTCCACTGGCATCGCATTCCACTATAAACAACTTATCAAAACTAGGTAATAAGAGAATAGGTTGAGTTGCCACTTGTTTTAGTTTCTCAAAACCTTTCTCAGCTTCTTGAGTCCACTTAAACTTACTCTTTAAGCCACCTTTGATTGTATCAAGGACTGGTGCACATATGCCACTAAAGTTTCTTATGAATTTTCTATAAAATTGAGCCAATCCATGAAAACTTCTTACCTCTATCCCTCTGGTTGGTGTAGGCCAATTTAGGATAGCTTCTACCTTGCTTGGATCCATCTTCAATGATCCTTGTGACACTACAAACCCCAAGTACACAAGCTCCTGTTTGAAGAACTCAAATTTCTCTAGGTTGATGGCTAACTTCTCTTCTTGCAATCTTCTAAGAACCAACTCCACATGTTTTAGATTTTCTTTTGATGTCTTGCTAAAGATGAGTATATCATCAAGATATACCACTAGAAATATCCCTGTAAAGTCTTTGAGCACTTCATTCATGAGCCTCATGAATGTGCTAGGGGCATTAGAGAGGCCAAATGGTATAAATCTCCACTCATACAACCCATCAATTGTCTTAAATGTTGTCTTCCACTCATCTCCATCCTTGATTCTGATTTGATGGTATCCACTCTTGAGATCCAACTTGGTAAAGTACTGAGCTCCTCCAAGACAATCCATCAAGTCCTCAATCTTAGGAATAGGGAACCTATACCTAATTGTGATTCTATCTATATCTCTAGAATTAGTACATAATCTCCACTTTCCTCCTTTCTTGGTTGCTAAAACCACTGGTACTGCACATGGGCTGATGCTCTTCCTAATCAATCCTTGATCTAACAACTCCTACACTTGTCTAGCTACCTCTAGATTATGATCCAGTGTAAGCTTATAAGCTGCTTTGTTTGGCAATGAAGCTCCTGGTATGAAGTCAATTTGATGACTAATGGCTCTCTTTTGAGGTAAGGTTTCTGGTGTACCATCACTAACTATGTCCTTGAACTGTTCTAACAACTTTTGGATTGCTTCTAGTATGACTATTTTCTTAGCCTTGTCTTTTCCTTTGGGTTGCACCATAACCACATATCCTTCACCTCCTTGATATAGGTTGTTAATGAACTCTTTACCACTACTCAATAAGACATTAGGTGTCTTTGGATGCCCTTCTTCCTCATCTGACAGTGGCTGTAATTTAAATGTCTTCCCATCCTTCTTGACAGAAATGGTGTTCTCTTTTCCATCATATATGGCACTTCTATCATACTTCCATGGCCTGCCCAATAGAAGATGGCATGCATCCATGGGTAACACATCACATAACAACTTATCTTTGTAACCTCCAATGGAGAACTCCACCGTTGTTTGTTCATTGACAAGAACACTCTACCCTTTGTTCAACCATGTTACTTTGTAAGGGTTAGTGTGGGGTACCTTCTCCAATTTCAACTTCCTCACTGCCTCCTCTGAGATGATGTTATCTATTGAACCTGAATCCACAATAACCTTACATACTTTCCCAAGTATTTTGCGTCTCACTCTAAATAAATCTCTTCTTTGCTTTGGCTCTTCCTTGATCGGTTGTCTGATCAAAACTCTTCTAAACATCAGGTTCTCCCCCATTTATGATTCAATGTGATTAACCTTAGGTGATTTGGTACTCATGGTGTCCTCTTGAGCATATTCCACTCTCTTCTCAATATTTGATGAAGATGCTTTCTCCGAGCACCTATAAGTTGGATGTCCTATTTGACCACAATTATAACATTTCATACTAGCAAAGTATGAGTTGCTTCTGCCTGCTCCTCTTCCTCTATTTGATCCTCCTTGAGATCCTCTACCTCTTCCATAACCTCCTCTAGAAGATGTTTCACTTCCACGCTCTGTGAGTTTGGACTCTCCTCGGTTTCTTTGTTCAGTCCCTCTACCTTGGTAGCCACCTCTATGTCCTCTTTGATCTCTGCCTTTGCCTCTACTCTTAGAAGCCTGATCTTGTTTCCTCTTGCTTCTTTCCTCAATCTTAATGGCCAATTGGTAGCATTGGTGTACTGTCTTGGGACTTAAGAGAGTCATCTCCTCTTGAATGTTCCACTTCAAGCCATTAAGATACCTAGCCACCTTGAGACTTTCATCTTTTGAAACATTAGACCTCATACAAAGTTTTTGAAACTCCTCTGTGTAAGTGTTCACATCTTGGTCCCTTTTCCTCAAGCTTTGTCTCTTCTTATGTAACTGAATCTCATAATCATCTGGTATATATACTTCTCTCACTTTTGCAACCATACCCTTCCAAGTTGAAATAGGCTTCTTGCCTTCCTTTTCCCTCTCCGTATGAATGAATTTCCACCATGTCAAGGTAGATCCTCTCAATATAGACTTGGCCACCTTCACCTTCTATGCTTCTATGACTCCATCACACTCAAAATGGTTTTCCATACCTTCTATCCAATCCATGACTAGATCAGCTTCCAATTTTCCACTAAACAGTGGTATGCCTTCAAGTGATTTCCCACTCAAAGCTTTCAATGCCTTCAAGAAAGGCTCCTCTTGTAGAACAGGGTAAGGTTCAAGGATATTTTCTTCCTCTACAACCTCTTCACTCTTTGGTACCCTGCCTTCCAATATATCACTGACCTCTTTGGCCTTGGTCTGCACATTACTCAATGCTTGCTCAAGTTGAGCTAGTCTTTCTCTCAATCTCTTATTATCTTCCTCCTGATCTTCGACCTTCTTTTCCAACTCAATGTTTGTCACCATGGTTGTGGAACCATTGGATTCAAGGTCTGACATACAAGATTCTTTCCCAAATCTTTAACTTGCTATGATACCAATCTGATAGGGAGGGGTTGGTGGAATCACTCCATGGTTCCTGCTCTTGGTCTTTACTTGGAAGACCCCTATGGTGTCTCACTTCACCACCTTAACCTATGGGACCTATCTCTTGACTAGGCTCCCTTGGTTCTCCTTTCCAACCCAACTACCAATACATATTCTTCCAACCAAGATAACCTTGGTGCTTTCCTTGCAATTCATCCCTTAGCCCTTAATCCACCCTAAAGGCTAACCTACTCCCAATACTAGATTTCATCTTTGCAGGGGTGTGGAGATGTTTCAACAGGTTCAAACCATCACTTGATGGTTCTTGAGGGTCCATCTACCTTCATTTTCCCATCACTTCAACCAAACCCTCATCTAGGGTTTTAGTCCACTAGTCCTAGGCATTCCAATTAGGCCTTCTTCTTCAAGGAAACAAGTTAGAACACCAAAGTTCTCCAAAGAACACAAGATCTTTCCTTGGGGTTCCTAGTCCTTGTGTTTATCCCTCAAAGATTCCAGAGGTCTTAACCCTCAACTTTCCGTACACAACCATAACCCTCAATTTAGCAATTTAGGCCTTTTTTAAGCCTTTAATGTGATCTAAACCTCCATTTTCAACTACCAAACTGTCAGATCAGCAACTAAGAAAGAAACAACTATCTACAAACAGAAACTCAAACCGAATTAAGAAATAAATCTACTACCACACAATGCTTAGTTACAACTCACATTACACCCTAAACCACCTACAGAATCAGATTCAAACCATTAAAGCTCTCTTTGAACCAAAACCAGAAATTCACATTGAGAACACACTATTTTTTTACTTTGAATTCAAAAATTTCAAATCAATGTAAAAGCTCCCAACCTCAATTCCATGCTGAGGTCACCCTTTTAAAGGGTCATTAAAGTAGTTAAGCTCAACCTTAACCCTTCCTTGGCTGCTTGTGGCTTCCTTTAGCCTTATTACAAAATTAGGGAGCTAACAACTAACAAGGTCTAAGAAGGTCTCAAGCCTTTCTTGTAGCCAAAATCTCAACCTATCAAATGGTCAACATGACCTTTCCCAACATAATACATGAGCACAAATGCCACTAAGGCACAAACATAAAGAAATAGGAAGAGATTGCTAAGTTTGGTCTAAATAAACTGCCAAGTTATGACCTTCTAAACAACTTTCCTAATGAGAACTATGGGGTGCTCCTGCACCACAACACCCTTAAAATCTTGTGAAAGAAGAGAAACCAATGAACTAAACAACACATTATCCACCTCAAAAGAGGAACACCCATCAAAAGAAAGGGCAGCCAAGACTCCCTTAGACATGAATAACACCTGGGATAGCAAAAAAACCTTGCTGGAAAAACTAGCTAGCAACTTCAAAAACAAACCCAAAGCAACAACAAAACTGAGCTGCACCAAGAATACCTAGGACATGAGAGAACAAAGCCCAACCAAGAAGAAAAACTCTTGGAAAATCCAAAACAACAAGAGAGGCACCAAATGAATAACAACTCTGCAATGAAGTAGATCCCAAAGAAGAGTAGCCTCACGACCAAGCAAAGAAAACAATACCAAAGAAAAGCCACTGGAACCCGAGAGAAGCAAGACAGGGAAGGAAATCCCCCAAGTAGAGAGAGTAGAGAGAAGGGAATACAATGAAGAACAACCTACGACCCTACATGTTAGTCAGGGTCTAAAATATGCCAAAAACTCTCCACAGACAACTCCACCAAAGGCAAACCAAAACCCACAACCTGCAACAAAGAGGAAGTCCCACAAAGCATATCCCCAAATCCACACCGAAAGAAAAAACCCACAAAGAAGCACTAAAACCCATAAAAAGAAGGACAAGTCTAAGAGAAACCGCAAGTGGAAATAGTAGAGAGAAGGAAAAAACATTAAAAGAAACATCCAACCCTACATGCTAGTCAAGCTCTAGAAAATGTCAGAATCTCTCCACAATCAAACCCATTATAGGCACCCCAGAAACCCCACCTAGCGCCAGAGCAAGAGCCTCATAAAATATCATCAACAAAGGTAACAAGACAACTAAGCCCATAGGAAGAAACAAATAGGCACCCAACCACACACCCAACATAAAAGAACTGTGCAAAACCCCATAGGTTGAAAGTAGTAGCTAGACCTAAAACATGAATCCCCTATAGGAAAACGATAGCAACCAACACCAAACCACAACTTCCTAGAAGGACGAAAGTAGGAAAAAGACCCGCAACAGTGCATACCAGGCCAAAGATAGGAGCCAACACCACTCCTCAATAGTGCCACAAAATAGCACTAGCAGCCAGCCCAATAGTAACTCATCTGCATCTGCAAAATCATCACCATCATCTCTAGAATCATCCCCAAATTTCAAATTCTCCCCCTAAATCCTCTTCCCATTCCCATATGTGTGATGTGTTTTGAGAGGCATATTTAATAAATGCTATATTACTAATTATTATATATTTTTTTATACATTTTATAAATAAAATAAATATGATATATATTAAAAATAATTAAAAGTTAGATAGTACCCTTTTCTTATTATTAATATAAAATTGTTAAAAATGATTAATTATTATAAGTTGTTTATTTTTGTTCTACTAAGTCATTTCATTAAATCTTCCTAAAATAAATAAATGTTATTTGTTTTTACTTTTTTTAAGAATGATTTTTTAATGTGTGTAATTGTTATTTTTTTATTAAAGAAAATCTTATAAAAATGACTTTCTAAAATAAATAAATTTTACTTATTTTTACTTTTTTTAAGAATGATTTTTTTAATGTGTGTAATTGTTATTTTTTTTATTAAAAAAGATCTCATAAAAATCAATTGGTTATTTTATAGAGATTTGGATTCACACTATTAAAATAACAAGTGCCACGTAGTGGTAGTACTTGCCTTTATAGTATTGTAATTATTGTTTTCTAGATTTGAAAAAATTAAAAGTAAGCTTTATTAATGTGAATAAAAATAAATGTAAATAATAATGTTTTAAAATAATAAAATAAAACTTCAATTAAATCACATCATAAATTAGCATATAAAGTTAATCTCAAAATTTGATTTTACACAATTATATAAAAATTTAAATTAAATCAACACATTTTTACTATCCAAATTTTATTAACTTAAAAATATAGAATAATAGTTGTTACAAACATGAAAAAGTAACGAGAAAGAATAGAATCAATCACCTCAATCCCTACAACTTGAGTAGTTAAGTTTGATTTGTTGAATTTGAAAATCAATCTTCAAGTTCTTTTGTACATGTTGATTGTTGTTTGATTGTTGTTTGTAACAACTCCGAGTATTGTTGATTGTAATTTTCTATAAATGTTTTGGCACAGGTTGTTGTATGTAATAGTTGTTAGTATTACTAATTTTCTTTAGTTGTATTGTCACATGTATATTTTTGTACCTGTCATGTCATTTCTTGTTCTTCTTGCAGCCTCTTGCTGCATTTTTTATCAATACAAAAAATATATAAAAAAAATTAAAATTAAAATTATTATAATTCTAATCCTATTACTATTAATTATTATAATTCTAAAATCATTATAACTACGATTAAGATTAGAATTAAGAATAATGTAAAAAATATGGTTATAACTATTCAAAAATTAAAATACCTTAAAAATAAAATATTACTAATAAAAATCACTAAAATATAATTAATAGATATAATGTTTCAAAATTTTATTCATCTCATATCTTTATTCCAAATCTTATTCCCAACATTAATTCATAGATTTTTGTTTTGTAATGTCATTTTACAATTCTTTATTGTTAAGATTAGGGTTACACCCATAGTTATGGATAGTTTGATCACCATAGTTAGGGGTAGAGATAGGTCTAAGATTAGGATAATGGTTTAAAATTTATTGTTAGGGTTAGGGTACAAGTTAGGGTTTTGGGTTAGGTCATTCAAAGAACTAATTAACAATACTATAACACTATAATTGACAAAATTTACATTTATTTTTATTCACATTAATAAAGCTTACATTTTTTTTTTCAAGAAAACAATAATTACAAGACTATAAAGGAAAGTACTACCTATGTGACACTTGTTGTGTGTGAATCCAAATATCTATAATATAGCTAATTGATTTTTATGAGATTTTTTTTAATAAAAATTAACAATTGCATACATAAAAAAATCAATATTAAAAAAATGTAAAAATAAGTAATATTTATTTATTTTAGAAAGATTTAATGAAATCATTTTATAAAGAAAAAATAAAAAAAAACATTCTTAAAAAATGTTAAAAAAGAAGTTTACCTAACTTTTCTTACAAATTTGTGTATACCCAAACTTCTTATTAGTCAATTATGCTCTAAAGAAATAAGTATTACAATTTTTAAAGTTAAATATTTAACATGATTACTTAAAAAATATATATATATATATTTGAAGAGCATAAAGTTCTAGTTTTTAATTGATTCAAAACCAACTTATTAATAACTAATTAAGACAATAAATCAATAAATTACAAATTGACTTTTATTTTTTGGATAGGTTTCATTTTATTTTCACTTTTAAAGTTTGATATTACTTGTAATTTTTAATATAAAAGCAAGAATTTTACTTTTAACAATTTTAATATAATTTATTTTTATTTTTAATATGTTATTTGAAATATAGTTTTAGTTTCAAAAATTTAGTTTATTTAATAGTGCTTTATAATTTTTGTATATCTTAATATTGAGTTGATTTGAATACTATTTATAATATATTAATTATATTTTTTAGGTACATATTTTATTAATATTAAAATTCCAATAAATTAAATATATATATTTTATTTAATCATTTATTAACTTAATAAGTTTATTATTTGTTATTAATTTTTAAAAATTATTATATTTATTAATATTTGAATTTTTTTTATATTTTGATTTTTCAATTACTTTATTTTATTTTAGTTTTTAATTTAGATTTAAGTTTAAAATTTAATTTTATTATTTATATATTTTTATAAAATTACAAAAAATTATTAGAATTAATTTAATTTATAATTATTTATCTTATTAAAACTTTAATTATTGTAGAATAATTTTATTTTAGATTTTTGTTATAATTTAAATAATAAAATGAATTTCAAGCTTAAAATATAAATGAAAATTTCTAGAGTGAGATAGAGAAGGTAACTTTTGATTAGTCGTTTCATGCTAGCAATCCAAGGATAGCACACCCCTAGGGAGTTATGCTTAGGGTAGCATGTAATTTGATTAAAGATATGATAATTCACCTTTAAAACCTCTTTATTGTACCTATTGCACACTTAGAAGGAAAATAGAGAGAGAGAGAATAAAGAGAGAAATAAAGAAATAGAGAGGGAGACAAAGAGATAGAGAGGAAGAGAGATAAATAAAGAGAGATGAAAAGAGAAGAGGAGAGACATAGATAGATAGTCACATAAAGAGAGAGATATAGAGATAAAGAGAAACAGGAGACAAAGATATATATAGAGGTCAAGAGATCAAGAGATCAAGAAGGAAAGGGGGAGAGAGGGGAGAGATAAATAGGGAAAGCAAAAAATAGTAAGGGGAGAAAGATAGGGAGATGGAAATAGATAGAAGAAATGTGAGGAAGAGAGAAGGGAAAACAAATATAGAGAGAAATAGAGGAGAGAGGAAGAGAGAGATCGAGAGATAATCAAAATTTAAAGATACAGAGGGAGATAAATATATAAATAGATAAATAGATATATTTCTCTTCTCATATCTCTCTATAATATCTCCCCATATGTGCCTCTTCCTACCTCTCTCTATATATATCTTCCTCTTTATCTCTCTCCCTATCTCTATCTCCTTACCTCTCCTTACATCTCTTTCTCTCTTCCCCTTTATTTTTCCCACTATATAGATCTCTCTATCTAGGTAAACCCACAAAAGTGGGTTACAATTCGAGTAAGGAAGGAAAAGTTACAAAAAACAACCCCATTCAAAAAAAATTGGTACTTGGGGTTCAAATGAACCGGACCAAAAAAAGGTTGGAATGAACCTTGGTTTGAGCAAACTAGTTAAATGCAAGGTCCCACCATCCCCACCAAAAAATAAAAAGAAAACATTTTTTGAAAGGGAGTTCAAATGAACCCTGGTTCAAGCAAACCCCTAGGGGTTTGGGGTTTGCTCGAACCCCCCTTCTCCCCCTCAAGCACCAAAAAAGTCCAGAATTTTGCGCTTTGAAGCTTGAGTTGAGGATGAAGATGGAGGAGACTTCACAAACCCAACTAGTTGATGGTATTCCTCGGAATGAGCTATCCAATGAATATAATTTTAATATATTTTAGTTTTATTATGTATTTGGTTTTTTAGTTTTATTAAACATAGGTTTTTCACCAAAAATCAAGCTCTTTGTTCTACATGTGGAAAAACAGATAATTATCAAAAAATAAATTTTAAAAATATGAGTACACTAGATATTGAAGTCTGTGATCCAACAAAAAAAAATGAATTTTGATACATACAAAAAAAGTTACATTGTATACGGTCCGCCTGTGTCTGAATTGTAATTGGTTTGACTGCAAAACTTGATTAAGAAAAAAATATTCAATAAAAAACTATGAGACCAATTGGAAGCACTAGATATCAGAGTTAAAAATCTAAATTCGAAAGAATTAGAATTTTATCCTTCATGGAAAAAAAATTATGTTGTATACGGTGCGTGTCACTCCCTAAATATGTTGTTTGCTGAAAAAAACTAGTTTTTGAAGGAGATGGAAAAAGAAGTGCACTTTGATTCCAAATTTTTTGAAAAAAATATATTTAGAATCTACAAACAAAATGTGACAAATCACTAGTTTGCATCATCTTCAAATTTCTCATGGTTTAGATGCTAAAGGTGCCCGAAAGTGAAGATTTAGTTAGAAAAAATTATTTCAGTGTCTAGTTTGGCGAAAAATTGTAAACCAGTATTGTGGAATCACCCATCTCTTCCTCTTTCTATCCATATTTCTCCCTCTCTATCACTCTCTCTTTATATATCTCTCTACTTCTCTATCCTCTCTTTATTTCTCTCTCTCTCTCCATCTCTCTCTCTCTATATATATATATATATATATCTCCCTTCATCTACCTTCATCTCTATCCATTTATACATATATATCCCCCTCTCTATCTCTCTCTCCATATCTCTCTCTTAATCATAAACACATTCCTTGTTTATCTCTCCCTATCTATAGCTCTATCTCTATCTCTATCACTCCATATTTAAATTCTTAGATATCTCCCTCTATCTCTATCACATTATCTATCCATCTCTCTCTACCTCTCTATATTTCCCTCTCTCTACCCCTCTTTATATCACTTCCTATCTTTATCTTTATATTTATATCTCTCCCTCTCTCATTCTCTCCCTCTCTCCCCCTCTCTATATATTTATCTCTTCCATCTCTATCTATCCTTTTGTACTATATGTTTATCTATCCCTCTCCTTCACTCACTATCCCTCTCCTCCATCTCCATCTCCATCTGATCCCCATCCCCATATCTAACTTCCTCCCAATCTCTTTCTCCTTACCTCGTTATTTTTTTCTCTCTCCCCCCTAATCTCTCCCTCTTTCTATCCACATATCTCCCTCTCTTTCCCTCTCTCCCTATTGAAAGCATAACATGGGCCTATTAGTAATGGAGCCTTATTACCTTCCTAATTCAGAGGTTTTGTTTTAGTTGTGTTTGAATCCCTATAAGTAGATGCATATTTTATTTGAAGCTATCACTTCTCCATTGAGACCTTTACTACAAAAACATCATTTTCTAAATATCCTACCTATTGATCTCATGTATAATACACAAATGTTTGTAAAAATATTGAATACCTAGAATATTGAAAGGGGGGTGAATTAGTATTCCATTAAATGATTCAGCTATAAACCATCAAATTATTAAATCATATTGAACTGCAAGCAAGAATGAAGACATTGAAAAGAACATGACACCATAAGACACATCAACACTAGATTTTTACATGGAAAACCCAAAATGGGAAAAACCGCAGTGAGGATTAGCTCACAAAATAATATATTCAGGTATAGAGTATTATAGGGGCTCACTACCAAGATACACTATCCTTAAAAGTCTCACAAATAAAGTTAAGTACAATAAAAAGTGGTATGGCTCATTGCCAAAGTATGAACTGATACAAAGTGCACCTTTCTTGTGTTGTATTTTAGTTTTATTGAAGCTTTGAACATGAAGTATTTCCTTGCTTAGCAGACACTCAACAGCTCTTCTTTGATTCTTAACTTCTACTACTGAACACCACTCGCATCTGATATGTCATTTATGTTCACACATCCACTTATCTCTCATGCTTCCACACCTACGCTTTACAATTCCAAAATATCTCATATATATATTACCCAAATGCATTGCATACATCAATTAGGTCGAGCTAATTATATGTAAACAAAAAAATCTAAAAATAGGTCTTCTCAGCACCATACAAGATTTAAAAACATCTTTATCTCAAGAAAATAATGTAGTACTCAATTTCAAGTCAACATGGATTTGAAATAAATTCGTTTAACATCTGCAAAGTATATTTAATCTTCTCAACAGGCATCATGCATTAGGTCGACTAGGAATAGGACCTAATCACAAAAACTCCAATCAAACACACACTTCTCAAAATAAAAACCTTCCCAATTTGATATTACTTCAATTTCTCCTTACATCAACATTAGAGAGACTACCTTTAAAACCATAGCATCAAAACAACCTTCTCGAGAAAATGCAGAATCTCCCATGTTGGTATACTAAACAAAGAGATGATTGTATTATACAAAGTTGAAATTTTTCATTGATAACTTCTAGTACACATCACATAACTTCTAGTACACATCACAAAACTTCTCGAGAACTTGAATATAGCCAAGTATGAATCAATCATAATGATATGATTAAGAGAGTAGAGTTACATCTCTTTTTGTAGTGAAGTGCAGACCCAAAAACCGACACACTAGACCACAACACCATCAATAAATAACACTCAACCAAACCTTTGATAGATCAGCTTCCGGTATAGTTAGTATTGTACACCAAATATGCTTCCCAAATTTTGACATCAATGACAACACTAGGTTAGTCGAATCAACCTATGTATGGACACCTCATGCTCATGTTGCCAGGTAGCATAAATGAAGATAGACTCCCAAACTTCCAACAATCTCCCCCTTTGTCATTGATGGAAACATGCATACCAAAAACATTTTTTTATACTAATACAAAACCAACTGAATACTCCCCCTTTCAAAATTAATACTCCCCCTTATAAAATTGACCTTGACTTTCAAAACTTCCGAAAAGGTTTTCCAAACAAAAAAATGTTTTTCTTCTCACTATCTATCTCTCCCCCTTTGACATCAATGGAAAAGTTCATGCAAGGGTTTGGTATATTTTATATGCATAAAAGGATATGAACATATTAACTTGAAGATGAAGACCCCTTAAGATTCTTTAGGATATCTTGCCATGTAGCTTTACCTTCTTCCCAAGAACCTTTTGCATGTGCAAGAGTCTTGTATAGTAATTCAAGATTTGTTAAAGACTTTATATCTTCTTCCTTAGTGTTGGGACTGAGATTTATTTCTGATAGACTATTAGCACTAGCAAGGGCACTGGATACAATAGTGTGCTTTATTTTTACTAAATCTCTAAGTGCCACATACTGCTTGATCACTTTTGTTCTTTGACTCTGTAAGCTAAAGAAATTTTCCTACAGTTGCATGATGTAGGACCATCCCTAATTGTCCCTTTCATCTTCCAAGATGTAAACATCTGCTTGAATGCTCATCCAATTTTCATTCTGACTTATTTCATTCTTTGCATTTAATGTCCAGTTAGACCAATTTAGGCATAAAGATATTAACTCATGTGCTTCTTCTTCACAATCCTGAACATCCTTCAATTTCTTCATGTCTCTGTGGTGTGCATCTATACATTTCTTTTTTATTCCTTCTATATTTTATTCTTTAGTTCTTGGTTCTGACTCATTTCATGTTTTCTCTTTTAATGGACAGAGATGTATGTTTTCAATGAATCAATCATACTCCTGAGATTTTCCAAAGTGGAAATAGATGAATTAAAGCTAGCGATGGGAATCACTTCTAAATATTTTAATGCTTCATCTAGGTCTTGAATTTTTTCGCTTTTATGCTCATGTTGACTTCCTTCTTGTTTTGTTTTTTCTTGCTTAATAGCAACACTTTTTCTTTTCTTTCTTGTTCTTTTTGTACTACCGAAGGCTTCAATCATAGAATTTTCTTCTAACTCTATTTTGTTAGGGTCCTTTGGACTTTATAGAAGCACTTTTACATAATGATCAACTTCATAGTTACTTCATAATCTAACTTAGAAATCCACACAAGTCTAGGCTCAACTACTTCCAAGTGACAAAAATCAGTAGAGACAAGGAAATTGATGTCTCTAAAGTATTTTTCCACCACACTTTCAGAAATTCTTGTCCTCTTAGTCATCCTCATCCGAAACATTCCAAAGAACGTTGCAAGAGCAGTTTCTTAAGCATCTAAACCACCAAGATTCTTCATGAGATTCCTTATCTAGTGTGCTATTAGCTCTATATTTGTCCATTTAACCTTTCCAATAACCATTATTTCCTTCATAAAGTAAAAGAGTAAGAAAACTATTAAAGTGTTGTACCAAAATGTGCTCTTCTTGTTCCTTTTTTATTTCTTTCAAATTCCTTATTAGGTTTTGTCGAAGTAGCCCACAAAGATCATAGTTCGTACCATTCTTAATCATGTCAAATGCAATGTATGCAACAGCAATAGAGAGTGCATAGTCATTACTAGGTAAGAAAATTTATGTCCAATAAGCATTGCATCATATCATATGGTTGATTTTTCAATTGTACTCAAGACAAGTTCTTTTCCTTCAAGAGTTACACTAGTCCTTTCTATAAATTCTTGTTCATTGGTAGAATTTCACCTCAGAACTAGTTTGGAGGACCATAAACCAGTCGCAACCCTTATAGCTTCTCTTGTTATCGAGTGTGCAATATCAATCCAAATAGACTCATCATGAATCTTGCTTAATACAGTTCGAATGTATTTCTTATTGAATTCAAACAGTGGAAACTTCTACCATACATTGAGTTTCTTTTCCATTAGGGTATTGTATGCATCATATTTTTCTTCCAATTCACTTTTCCACAAATTCTTAATTTTTTAATAGGCAATATTTCCTTTATTTTTCCGTGAATGTATGCATAAATATCTTCAGTAGGAAAAAATCTAAAGGGAATGCTAGAAAATGCACCTGCCGAATCATCTGAATTTTTTTTTAGAGAATACCTCTTTAATTTAATTTGTGGTTTGATTTAAACATTCACTACCTTTGAACTATCCATTGTATTAAAAATGAAAATTCTAGAAAATAATTGTGTAAGTAGAACATCTCTTGAATTTTCTCCAACGAAGAATAGGTTTTTTTTCGGAGCACGCCTTGAATCCACTTCCTCTTCTTCAATTTTCATTTGCTTCACATCAAATGAAATTATCTTTTCAAATATGTTTTTAAACTTCATGATTTGACCTGCACCAATAAATGTTTCAACAATAAATGCTACAATTTTTTTTGTCAAACTTCGAGCAAACTTCCGCATCACAATACTTCCTTCCACAACTGTCTTCAATAGCTTTAGAAATCCTTTTTCCAAGAAATTTCTTCATGTCATGACTTGAAACTTGATATTTCAAGGGGTTTTAGAATTTTTCTATTATTTCTCCCCTTAAGCCATTGCATGGGCTTAGTTTTTGATGGGATTATTTTCCTTGGGGGACGAAACAAATAAAATTGATAATTTAGATTCTTATTCCTTTCTGCAAATCCTTTCCATTTCCTTCTTAACCTCTATTGGATCAATCTTAATGATTGGTTCATATCTCTTTACTAGATACTCACTTTTCATATATCTTCTTCTACAATCTCTGGAAAAGTTTCTTGGTTTTTTCCAATTATCACAAACAACATTCTTCCATCCAAATTATCCTTTGTTCAATCTATATTTTCCCTAGTTAGCCTTGTGTCCAAATAAATTGCAATGGTAACAATAGCCATTGAATGGAAAAATTGTCTTGTTCAACTTCTGACTTCTATATTTTATAGCTTTATGTCCAATATTCTTACACTTAAAACATAAACCAAAGAATGATAAAGTATTTTGATTCATTTCATCATTTTGGTTCATTTTATTTCCACAATATTTTTCCCTATGGTGAAACCTATTGCAAGAATTAAAAGATAAATACCTTTGAACATTAGGTTGTCTGATAGGAATCCTTTTGGTATTTCTTCTTTGGTTCTTGAATTTTCTACCATTGCTTTGAGTCTTCATGTCAGGGGATTGATTTTCTTTTGAAATTTTTCTTTCTTCAAATCCCAAACCACTTTTTTCCTTAGAGGCTTTATGTCCTGCAATTAATTTATCCAACATTGTAGAGCTTATCAAAAATTTAACTTCATGTCTTCTAACCTTTTACAGATCTGATTTCAGAATTACCACTTCTTGTTCAAGCTTTGTGAATTCATCCATCTTCCTTTGTATTTCAACTTTTTGATAGTCTTCATTTTTTCTCTTTTCTTCTAGTTGTTCTTTTAGTCCAATGATGTCCTCATCTAATTTCTTTAATTGATTACTGAACTCACTATATTTTTCCTTAAGCTTCTTAATGCACTCATTTGCTTCCTTCAAGCTATCCTTCAAATCTTTTGTATGTTCAACAGAGATCTCTTCAAGAGGAATAAGAATTTTTTTTATCTTCCAGGCATTCTAATTTTAGGACCTTCCTCAAGCTATTAGACTTTTTAAGAGGAACCAAGCTCTGATACCAATTGTTCAATACCTAGAATACTAAGAGAGGGGGTGAATCAGTATTCCATTAAACTATTCATCTATAAGTCATCCAATTGTTAAAGAATATTTAAATACAAACAAGAATGAAGACATTGAATTTAGAACATGACACCATAAGAGACATCAACACCAAATTTTTATGTGGAAAACCAAAAATGGGAAAACCCACTAGGAGGATTATCTCACAATATAATATATCCAAATATAGAATATTACAAGGGCTCACTGCCATGACACACTATCCTTAAAAGGATCACAACAAAAGTTAAGTATAATACAAAATGGTATGGCTCACTGTGAAAGTATGAACTGATACAAAGTGCACCTATCTTGTGTTGTATTTCAGTTCCATTGAAGCTCTGAATATGAAGTACTGCCCTACTTAGCAATTACTCAAAAACTATTCTTTGATTTTGAACTTCTACCACTGAACACCACTCTCATCTGATATGTCATTTATGTTCACACATCCACTTATCTCTCATGCTTCCACACCTACACTTTACAATTCCAAAATATCTCATATATATACCCAAATACATAGCATACATCAATTAGGTCGACCTAATTAGATGAAAACAAAACAATCCAAAAATAGCCATTGTTGGCACCATACAATATTTAAAAATATCTTTTCCCCAAGAAAAATGTGTAGTACTCAATTTCAAGTTGGCATGGATCTGAAATAGATTCAACTAACATTTACAAAGTATAATTAATCTTCTCAACATGTATCATGCATTAGGTCAGCCAGGAATAGGACCTAATCATAAAAACTCCAATCAAACACACACTTCTCAAAATAAAAACCTTCCCAATTAGATATTACTTTAGTTTCTCTTTACATCAACATCAGAGAGACTACTTTTAGAACCGCAGTTCATCAAATCAACCTTCTCAAGAAAATGTGGAATCTCCCATGCTAGTATACTGAATAGAGAGATGATTGTAGTATACAGAGTTGAAATATGTCATTGATAACTTCTAGTACATATCACAAAACTTCCAAAGAAATTGAATATAGTTGTATGAGTTAGTCATAATGATATGACTAAGAGAGAAGAGTTGCATCTCTTCTTGCAGTGAACTATGGACCCAAAAATTGATGCACTAGACCACAACACCATCAACAAAGAAAACTTAACCAAACCTCTAATAGATCAGCTTTCGATATAGTTAGTACTGTACACCAAATATGCTTCCCACAATGTTGACATCAATTACAACACTAGGTCAGCCAAACCAACCTATGTATGGACACCTCATGCTCATGTTGCTAGGAAACATCAATGAAGATAGACTCCCAAACTTCCAACAAAAAATAAACAAAAATATTCCCTAATTGACCTTCCACACTTCTTTCAGTGTACCTATTGCACACCAAGGTATGATTGCTAGTATTACTTCTTCTTTTTTAAAGTTATATTTTCAACTCTTTTTTTTGGTTATTACATAACCTAGATTGTTCTTCCCCACATAAGTAAATATTGGACATCGAAATTTTAAATGAATACATTGGTTGAAGACAAATTCCTCCAACAAGTCATTATGAGTGACTTAGAATAAAAAATATTGAATTGTGTCCCAAGGTGGTGTATTTAGAGACATGCCAAGTGATTCATTTGAAATCATCCTAGGAATCTCTAAAGCATTCACATGAGAAAATAATAAAATAATACAACATTATTATTACATCATCCTATGTGTCACTACATGTTTATGTGTTATCTTCAATCCTTTCCATTGAAATTTTAAATTAGTTAACAAAGCTTTGACCAAAGTAGAATACTCCTAGCCTAGAAATCTGCTAAATAGTGTCTATCAATAATAACCCTTTTCATACATTGGTTGAAGAAATCAAGGAAAATAGATTTCAATTAGATATATTTAACTAGTTCAAATATGTAGGGGAAGTGTGCAAATTTTAGATCTAGAGGCACAAAATTTAGATCCATAGGTGCAATAGTGAATTGAAGAGAAGATTAAAAAAATTTAGTCCCAAAATCATACATGTTTGATATCTTTCAATTTTTGAGAAATTTGAAAATTGTTTCAAGACATGTGATTCATGAGATATACAATTTTTTAGGTAAGTACCATCATTTGATTTATTTAATTTTATATGCATTTATTTAGTAATTTGATCAAACCCAACACATTAATCTATGTGTATTTATTGACTAACTACTTGGATTATTATTTACCTTAGATTATTTATATAAGCATGGCATAGATGAATAGATATAAAAATTTAGCCACAACTCCACTAAAATCAATATCCTTTATATAGAACAAGGAAAAATTAGAGATTTCATGTGCACTTAAGACATGTGTGTCTAAAATTAATAACAAAAATATATAAATGTTTACTCCATGATATATGGGAGAAAAATCCTAGTGTGTGATTATGGGAGAGAGACTAGGAGAGAGAGGTAATGATACCCTCAGTGTGCTAATGATGGTGTAATAAACACAAAATATACTCTCAAAGAATAATAGTGACAAGGCTTCCATATACTAATAAAATAAAGAACTAAAAATTATGTCATAATATACCACATCAACAATATTACCTAGTTATGTATGAAGATACTACTCAAGGTAATGTGTTGGAGTTGTACTATGCTTCTAAATAAGACAATCAACACCTACAAATAATCATAAAAATTTTGATAAGTAAAGAGTAATTCTCACAAAATTCTAAATTCATGATGGTAATTATGGGTTTCACATTAACGCACATAAGAATAATAGAGCAAATGATTTTTTATTATACAAAAAAAATGAATATTAGTTGAACATCATGAACAAAGATGTACAAATTTATCTTTATGAACATTAAAGAGAATTCCCATTTTGAAAGAATATTAAACTTGGTTATAATTTAAAGAGAGACATGGGTATTCCCCTAGAAAAATCGCATGCCATGATAAAGGATTGGACATAAGAGGCCTAAAGATATCATGAACCCAATTACAAGCATCTTGGGCTATAGAGTTAAACTAGAAGAGATGCTTGAGAGACTCAATTTTTTTACAAAATAGAAAATAGGGATTAATATTTTCTAAATGAGTTAAAGGAGGACAAGTGGAAGGCATTGACAAATAATACATGAGGAAAAATATGCTAATTTAGACTCAAGAATGGCCAACTAGATAGTTTAAGAATGGTGATTTGACAAGTGGCAATAGAATATTGATGCTACTAATTATTTTTTAACTATTCAAACATAGGAGGATGAGGATAAGATAATAAATATCCTTTACAAGGTTTATAATTGTGAAATGGTGTGTCAAGATACGATTTCCAATCCTTCCAACAATGATCTAATTATATAACCCTAAATTTTTTTATCATTTGGGAGGAATAACATCAATAAAGGTCTAAAAAGTATCTAGGTCTTGATTAGAAAATTTTGATTTTATTTTAGTTTCTATCCAATAAATAAAATTATAGGTAGCTCTATCAATGAGATTTGAATGTTAACTTTAATTCTTTGTTTGAATTTTTTTGAGTGGATCTATGACTATTTGACTAAAAGGTAGTCTTCATACGCAAAAAAGACACCACCAAATAGACTACTAATTTATTGAAAGGCCATAAGGGAAACCATTTCATTGCAAGAGAAGCTAAGGTTTAATAGCTTCCTAGAATTTCCAAATGTTCTTAATGGACAAATTAGCTTTACTTTGAACTGGTTCTCTCATGTCGAGGAAAGTACTAAGATCTTAACCTTTTGAAGCTAGCCACCTAGAAGGCATAGCTAAAAATATTTTATCTTTATGTTATATTTTAAAATTTCCACTTTATTATTTTAAATCAAACTTCTCATGCTTTAAAACCAACTTTTACTTAAAGAGTATAGTCAAAAGTACTTCAAGTTTATTTTTTTAGATGAATATAGAAATTAAATAAACATTATAATATAAAATTTTATATATTTATTATAATTCTTTAGAAAACTCAATTTATCTTTTTCTTTTATATTATTTCTTTAAATTTGATTTAATTTTTGATGCTTTTATCTTAAAGTTATGTTTTAAAAGCTACACTCTAATTTTAAAACAAACTCATCATGTTTTAAACTAAAATTTTATTTAAATGATATTATCAAAAGTATTTTAAGGTTAATTTTTTTTTGTACATAAAAAATACAAATATTTTATAGTCCCCTTTTTATTTTCCTTTCCCTAATATATTTGTTTACAATGCATATGAGAAAGAATCATTTTGGAGGGAAAAAACTTCTCTAAATTTGTGGAAGGAATTCAGATTATTTACCAAAAATATTCTCAAAGAAAAAATAGTCAAGGATAAAATATTGATCTAGTTACAATACAATAAAATATCATGTCTTCATTGGAGAACAAACAACATAATTGTAAAGAAAATTCAATAGCTTAATTGCTTGCAAAATTACATCATACTACTCCATCTGAGACACCAATACATAGGAGATACAAAATAGGAATGTCATAAAACATAAACCATGAGAGAATGCAACCACTAAAAAACACCTAAAATTTAATGAAGAATTCCAACACACATTTTTCATGTTGAATCAACATGCTAATATTAGAAGATCATTTTATACTATCCTATTAAAAGATGCCTACCTTCTATATAGGTGGAATATCTCTAACTATGTTTCCTCCTCTCTTCTAATCATTGATTATTAGATTTAGAATTCATACGTATTCTTATTTCTACTTGTGTTATTGAATCTACTCATGACATATTTTTCATCTATTTTGTATATTCCTATGTAGCTTGCATGAGGATAATTTTAGAATGTGGAAAAATTAGTGGGGAACTTGGGCTATATCATTTTTATATCTAAATATTTATTTACATTCATGTTTATTAATGCTACATTTTTTGAGATACATGGTCATTTTGGGATTTACATAAACTTTAAAGTAGGGGAAAAATGCAACAATTTTATTTTTCTTTTTAGTAAAAGGCTAGTGCCTATAGATATATTTATATTAAAATATTCAAAAGATACATGAAGTCCATAATTATAGTACTAGCAAAGAGTTATTAGATTTAACATAAAAAAAATGTGCTTTAAAATATTATGATTCGAGGTAGACTATTATTTGAAGCACAATCATATAACCAAAACTTCAGGCTATACCATCTTTTTTTTCCATATTATATATATATATATATATAAGGAAATCTTCAATTTCATTCCTCCATAGGCCCTATGTTTGTTTATGTGTCCACCCTACTTGCATTTAGGTCAATACCATTATCTCCTTGTCCTTCATTCATCTTTGTCATGTTATGTGAACCTGCTATGTCCCTCACCATTGTCATTGCTTGTTGCTTGTGGCATATGTGGTGTGATAGGAGAAAGAAAACTGCAAAAATATTTTCCTTGACTTTATCCACCATATGAGGGCCAAGTTCCTAAAAATGAGTATTCAATGTCATGTATAATAACCATGGGTCATCATCTCTAAGGCCTTTCTTTATAGCTTCATACACCTCCATGTATGCTCTTTACTCTTTTACATACCCATTAGATTTCCCTTTTTATCCTGCCCACTTTGAGAAAGTGTATTATATATTGAAAAATGGCACAATATTTTCTAAATTCAAGTCCATTCTCAAGGCCTTCACTCTTTCACATAAACAAATATTTTTATGTACACTTATTTGTACCTTATCCATATGCCTCTATATTTGAATATTTTCACTCACATGACATATTTATTATGCAAATTAATGTATTTATTCCCATACATTCTACTAACCATATGATTCTTACTGTTTCCATGTCTTGGGCCATTTTCACAAGTATGAGGTTGACCCATGAATATAGACTCGACCTATGTAATTTTAAAATTTAATTTCAAATTTTGGTTGAATATAACTTAATTTAATTTTAAATTTAAGAGCTTTTGGTCTCTCAGAGAGATTTCTTCAACTGATATGGGAAATGATCTCCACTACCAGCACTATTGTTATCATCAATGGGTCCCCTTCCCACTTTTTCAAGGTTTCAAGAGGGGTGAGACAAGGAGATCTAGTTTCTCCAATCCTCTTTAATATGATGGCAGAGAGCTTGGGAAGATTACCGCACAAAAAGGTGATGCATGGAAGTTTAAAAGGGCTGAAGTCATCATCGGCTAATCTTGATTGTTCTCATCATCAATTCGTTGATGACACTGTTCTTATGGGAAGTTCAACAATTGGAGAAGAAAGAACTTTGAAGTGCTCCCTTTTTCTTTATGAAGAAGCTTCAGGGCATAAAATTAACAGGATGAAAAGCTCCCTCTTCTTTTTCAATACTCCTGAACCCAGGCAAAGGAAGATATTTGATATTCTTGGTTGTGTTGTTAACTCTCTTACTTCCACTTATCTAGGGCTTCCCTTGGGAACCAACCCACCTGATTCTTTTTTATTTTTCCTTGTGGATCAGTTTAATCGGAAGTTGGTTGGATGGAAAGGGGCTCTACTCAGTCAAGCAGGTAAAGTCATGCTGCTAAAGTCTTCCCTTCAAAATTTTCCTGTCTATGCTCTAAGTTTGTTCAAGATCCCTTCCAAATTTTTTGAAATTATAGAAAAGATTCAAAAACACTTTCTTTGGTCAGGGGTTCAGGAGAAAAAGATAATTTTGCTGGTTGCTTGGGAGAATGTGTGTAAACCAAAAAAATGTGGAGATCTTGGTCTGAGGAATATTAGAGTCTTTAATAAAGCTCTCTTGGTGAAGCAGGTATGGAGAACCTTTGCTAAAGAATGTGAATGAAATTCTATTTGGCACAACAAATATTTGTGTGGGGTCATTTATTTCAAGGAATTTCTTAGTTCTTAGAATCTCCCTCATGGCTCTACTCTTTGGAATAATGGCATTAAGGCTAGGGATCTTGTTGGGAAAGGTGCTTTATGGAAACTTGGAGATGGCAGAATTTTTTTGTTTTGGGAAGATAAGTGGATTGGTAATGAGCCCCTTTGTGATCATACTATCTTTAAGAATCATATGGAGGAATGAAAAACCAGATTTGGCACTTTATTTGGGGATTATTGGAGGAATGATTAGTGGGTTTTTATTTCTTCAATTAGTCCAGACCTTCCCCCCCTGCAATCTCTTCTAAACTCTGTTGTGCTAAGTTGGGGCCAAGAGGATGCTATGGTTTAGAAAATTTCATCTGTTGGGGCCTTCTTTGTCTCCTTAGTGGTGGCCTCTTATTACCATTACTCCCCCTCTCTTGTGTGGGTGAAGGCTTGGGTGCACAACCTTATACCCAAAATCAATATTTTTGCTTGGATCCTCCTTCAGAACAAAATTATGACTAATGACAATCTTTGTAAGTGTGGTATTTATCTTCCTAATAGATGCTATCTTTTTTGTGTGGAGGTTGAGACTGTTTCAAAATTTTTTCTCCATTTTCCTTTTTCCTATGACATTTGGTGCAGGGTCTTGTAGTTGTGGAACCTCAGCTAGGTTTTCCCTAGCTCTATCTTGGACTTCTATTGCCAGTGGAAGTCTTTCTCAAACAATCAGGTGCTACAACAACTCTGGCAGTATATCTTTCCACACCTTGTGTGGGGTATTTGGAAAGAGTGTAACAATAAAATATTTAGGGATTCTGCTCTTTCGAAGGAAAATATTTTTCGTAAAATTATTAGAGTTGTGAGAGAGAACTTAAACTAGCTTAACTACAATACTAAAGAAAAAGGAAAGGTCAAGTGTCAAGATTATAAGCTCAGAGTCGCTAATGCTTGGAAGATTAATTTTGATATTGCTTATACCCTTAAACCAACAAAGGGACCCAGAGATGGCATCCATTGGAACTTTCCTCCTCCTGGTTGGGTTAAAATTAAATTTGATGCGGTGGCTAAGGGTAACCCTAGGCCTATTGGGTGTGGGGGAGTGATAAGGGATGAGAATGGCATTTTTATTTTAGTGGTGGTTCTCCCCTTGGGCACCTAGACCAACCACCTTGTTGAAGCCATAGGGGTTTTCTAAGCTTTAAATCTTGCCCATCAACTGAATTGAAAAAATGTGTGGTTAGAAGGGGACTCGAACAATATCATCCAATGTATCAAGGGCCTCCAAAATCCTTCATGGACCATGGAAAGCTGGATTAATCTATCCAAAAGGATTATAAGCTCTTTTGAAAAATGCTCCATTTCCCATGCTTACCGAGACATTAAAATGGTGGCAGACTTCTTTTCCAACAAGGGTGTTCAGGCCAATGAAAAAAATTCATGGCAAAGGGGTGAAAATTTGGAGGCTAATGTCATGGCCTTATTGAGTTACGATAGAATACACGGGAAGGCTTCAAATTCTCCTATCAATTAATGATTATGGGAGATGAGTGTCAATTCATGTAGTCTTGGAACTATTGTTCAATAATTCCATATCATAGGCCAGAGTACAAAAGAATTAATAGCCATTCCAATATTTTTTGCCTTGCACGCTTTCTAGGTATTTTGGCAATCACTTTGTGTGGCTTTTAGGAGCCTTTTGAGCGATCTTGTAACTCTGCCAATATGGGTGGTGAGCATCACTAAGTGGAACCAACAGATTGTGAGGAGTTGAGGAATAATTCTAAGGTTTGGCCACTGCTGGAGAAGGGTGGGCACACCTCTTATATTGAAAAACTCCATGGTTGGGACTAGAAGGTTACTAGGCATTTTTCTAAGGAATGGAAGAATGGTAAAGTAAATCTATTTGGGAGAAAGGTTGCCATCGATGAGTAGCTAATTGCTGAGGTGACGGGGCTTTCCATGGAGGGCCTCAAATTTTACAGGGATAGGAAACTCTCAGACCAGGCTGTGAAATTTTTTCTCAAGACGGAGAAGGAAAAAGAGTACCTACGCAGGGTCTCTAAAGTAGTTACGACTCCAAGAACATTAAATTTCTCTAGCATGAGGTGTTGAAGGGGATTATGGAATACATCACTGTAGATGGGAGATACACTAGGGTCTTCGGCTACCACTTCGTGCTCCTCAACCATTTTCGGCATCAGGTAATGGTTTCCTTCCCTTTCTATCTATCCACCTCTTTGAATGCCAACCTTAATGACCATAACATGAACTATGTTAGATACCCTATCCTTCATGAGGGGTTGCTTGTCTTAATTTTTTTGCATTTTAAATCTATGTCAGCCCTATCCCAATTGTCCCCTTCTCCCCACTCTATTTTTTCTAAGGATGAATTGGGCACTAGTTACACAGAAAAGGAGAAATGAGAAATGGATTTGGAGGATGAGGTTGGTCAGCACTTGAAGGGGAAGGGTAGTAGCAAAGGCAAGAAGAAAGGTAGCACCTCCTCTAAACCTGGCTCTCGAACCTCTAAAGGCAGAGTTAAGGTTCTTTTCCCAAGTTTTGAAGATGCTAAATCTAAGGCAAAAGGAAAATCTATTGTCTCCCCCTAGGAGAAGGTTGAAAGAAATGATTTGGAAGATCCCTCCTATGATACTAATCATGAGGATTCTCAGTTGGCCCCATCATCAGAATATTCTAACTACCATGCCACTGACAAAGAGGATAGGCCTTATTTTCCTAGTGATCTCAAGGCAGATGACCATTACTTCAAAGTTGAACGTGAGTTTCCTGTTGACATGCTTGCCATTGCTCGTAATGGGTCTGTGGATTTTTTCAGACTGATGAGATGGGTATTTTTTGAGATTAAAATTAAGTTGAAATAGAGGGCTATGAGCAGCAAGTTGGAAGGGCCTGATTTGATTGACCACACAACTAGAGATAGAGATAGGGCCACTGATTTATGGACTGAGGAAGAGAAGAAATACATGGTGGATTTCCTCAAGAAAATTGTTGAAGATCTTCAAAAATTTAAGAGTAATCATGATGATAATCTTTCTTCTATGGAGGACAAGCTTAAGAAAATAAAAGAGTCAATATAGATGGTGATGAACATGAGCCACAAGATATTAAAATATACTGTGAAAACAATGAATATAATGGTTGATAATCTAGAGAATGTTTATCAAGAGAAGAGTGATGTGGATCTGGAGGTTGAAAAAGAATAAACATTCTCTAGATTATCATTTTCTCAATCTTTATTAAAATATCTGAAGAGAAAGGTTGACAAGACCCCTGTCAACATTCAGGAGATAAATAAAGCAGCACTAAATATGAACAAACTGGAGCAAGAGGTGGTAGACATCCTAAGGAACTTAGCCTAGTGGCGGGCCTTTTGTTGGGCTTTTGCTGGTTTTTTGTGGTGTTGCCCCTATGTTGGTTTTTTTGGTCTTCTTTTCTGGCAGCTTAATGTTCTTTGATCTGTATTTGTTCATGCTAAATCTATCTCTTCTTTGTTGTTAAAGGGTTTCGAGACCCCTTCAAAACTTATTTTTTCCTTAATCAAAAACTTATTCCATTCTTGTCTATAATTGAATTAGAACATATTTCCATAATTCATTACTACACAATTGTATTTAAATGAGTTAAATTACATTCATTTACATCTCTCAAAATATTATCTCATTTAATAATAATAAATATATGTGAAAACTTCCATTGTTTCACTAAAATTAATATAGATTATTTACATGGTTGAAGCTTGTTGTCTTCTATATTTTACCTATAAGTTTTAGTTTCTAGCCTAGTAAATTATGCCCTATAGTAGTATATTAGCATTCTTTCAAAGACATTTTATAATACCCTCTTTCTAGTTAATAGAGATGACGAAGGAAAAACTAGTAAATCAAGAATCAAAAGTGCACAAATTTCCTAATAATTTCCAAGGAATATAAAAAATCTATACAAATGTAAATTTAAAATAGATCTAGGGACTTCTTCACAAAAAAACTAGCCATTCCATTTTTAAGGGTGAATACTAATAGGAACTTAGTACTTCTAGGTCCAATAGGATCATGCATCATCTTTGTATCTAGAGCTAAGTGAATTTATCAATCGTATTTACTTTCCATACACATTAGAATTTAGTGTTCCTATTTATTTGTATATGCCAACAAATCATCCCTAATTATTCCAGGCTAATTTATATGCTTTTTTAATGTGTTTGACTAGCTTAGCTTATATTAAGTTTAATTTTCTTTTCCTTTACAATTATATGAATTGCATAAGCACTTGTATATATACTATTCATAGTTTCTTAGTGTAAGTAATAATATAGTAATTATTAATTATTTGTTCTATGTGAAAATGGTCATCAAAATTATGTTAAGGGGGTTTTATCTTCCATTGAATCTAGTACAATCTCTTCTTACTCCTATTGTAGTTATGTCTTGTATTGCATTTATATTTATATAATAAACTAAAATTTTAGAGAGAGATTGAAAAACCTAATTGATATTTTAATAAAGATTGAGAAAATGATAAAAATATTTAAAAATATTTGATACATTTAAAAATAAATATTATCACTCATGATTATTTATGTGTTTTTAAATTTAAATTAGTTTCATTTTTAATAATACATCAAGAATGTGTTTACTAAACATGGGTTTTAGATGAAATATATGATCATTCAAAATTAAACATAGCTATATTTTGTGTTTTATTAGTTATTTAGCATGATCTTTTGTGATTTCATACATACATTGAGATCCATGATCATTATTGGATTCACATGCACACCTTAAAGTAATTCAATATATAATGGTGAAATTTAAATACCCATTCCAAAATTCCTTTTCACTTTGGTGTCATTTTGAGATAATATTTTAGTATAATTTTACATATTAAAATAATAACACTTTCTTGTGCAAACTTGTTCTCATTCTTCTATGTTGTTACTTATCCCCCATTCACACATTCATACACACTTAGCTCTATTTTATCTATATTCATACCTATTCCTACTTATTCAAAATTTACTATACCTATTATTTCTCATTATATATTGACATTTATTCTCTACCTAAATATTATTATTTCCATATCTATGACAAATGCCTTTATACCTATATAATCACCTTTTGGTGTTTATATCAATTATATAATCATTTTCTATGAAATAAAATTCATAAGTATTAGTCAAGTATGGAATACGTTCATGGAACAATCCATCTTACCTTTTACTTTGTCAATTTGGTGAGGTATATATATATATATATAGTGTAGGAAAATTCACACCCTTGAATTTTCATACTTGTTTGGGCCTACCTTGCTTTAATTATCTTTATTTATGTCTTAATTGGTCCTATTTTGTATCCACAAGCCTTATAAACTACATCTTTTTTTGGCAAATCCCGACAAACATCAATGGATAAATGATAATTTAATGATTTTGGCTAAGTGTCCCTGGTTTTTGGGTTGAGACTAAGACGCCACCTGGGGCGTCTTTGTCGCCCTAAGGTCTTGGGACCTCTTTTTCATTGGAACCTTAAATGAGCCCCTTTTTGGAGTATGTGCCCTAAGTTTTCAAGACATGGGACTAAGACGCCACCTAGGGTGTCTTAATCCCCATCAAGCTTTTTTGGGGATTTAATTTCAAAATTTGGTGGGATTTGGCCTCATTTAATTAATGAATTTATATTTCAACTTGTTGTGGTGTAATTTAAAGATATTGAGCATGAATAAGTATAAATACAAGGTCCATTCATTCATTTTCATAACAAGTCTTTTTTGAGAACATTCCTAATAGCATAATTGAGTTCACAAGAGCATTCAAGAGGAATTCATCAAGAATTTGGAGCCATAATCAAGATTCAAGCATTATATAAGGGAAATTTTTGCATCAAATGTGTTTTTGAGCTAACATTTGTGATGTAGGATTTTGATTCAAGCAAGCAATTCAAGTCCATATCTATCAAGAATTTCAAAGATCTACATTCAAGCTAGCCACTTCACACAAGGTTGAAACACCTCATAACAAGGGTTTGATGAGTTGTAACATTGCATGTTGTTCATTCATCATTTCCTCCATTTCTTTTTATTTCAAGGTTTAATTACCAAGGGATTTGACCAAGGAAAACCACCATTTACTAACAATCAACAAGTTTTTTTCCTCTTATGTGTTTGTGTTTGAAGATTTAGGTTGAAGACTTGAAGATCATTTGAAGTGCAAATTTGCAAAGTTGCAAAGTTTCATCACAATGTTGTCATCTTCACGAAAACTCATCTATAGGCCAAATTCAGAAGATTCAGAACCTGAGATTTGAGAAGAAGGAAGTGCAAACATTGGACCTCGGGACCACATTCCGATATTTTAGAAATTTAAAATGGGACTAATTCACCACCTAGGGTGTCTTAGTCCTCCTAAGGTCATTTTTCAGAAATTATTTCAGATCTGATTCTGACATCTAAAGATTCCACATTTATCCCAAAAAATAGCAGCAGGACAAAGCCAACACTAAGGGCGTCTTAGTCCTCCATAGCACTTTTTGACAACTTCTTTTAATTTCTAGAATCCTTCTTACATTTCCAAAACTTCTAGGTACACATACCCTAACTTGCTATTGCATAATTTCATTGTTTACACCATTCATTTAGCTTGCATTACTAGGTTTTGTGAGTTGAATTCTTATTTGTCTTTTCCAAGCTTTAGCTTGGTGGTGAACCCTTTAAAGTCTAAAAGAACCATTCCTAGGTCTTCCTTGTTGAGAATTGACTCACCTTTAAGTTTGATAGTCAATTCAATTAGGATTCCTAGGACATTCTTGAATGACCATAAGAAAATAGTGGTGTTTTATAACCTAGGTTATAAAGCATCTCCATTTCCCTATTGTTCATTTTGGTGAATCTGACATCTTTTAGAATTCATTTTCTGATTTGGACTCCATTAAGGTCCTAGCTGTAGGTTGCATTCATTCTTCTCCTAGACAATACAACTTGAAAATCATACCAAAAGAAATATAAATGCTAAGAGCATAAGTGTAGACGTTGTACTATTGCTCGAAGGTTAAAAAAATAAAAATAAAAACAAGAAAAATCAACATCCAAACTTAAATGAAGAAATACATGATAAGTCGCCCTCTTCGCCACAACAAAAAATCCTATATCACAACCATAATAGAAACTAGCACCTTATTTGGACATTATCGTTTGACCTCCTATTGTGATTAACTTACACGATGATGATGAGATTGCTAAAATTGATGAAGAAGTGCATAATAAGTTAAATTCATTGTTTTCCTCTTCTATGAGCTTAAAAGACAATTCTCCTAGGAAGAGTGTTGAATTTGGTGCTTCTCCTAGTTTCACACTTTCTATTGTCCCTTTGGCTAGTTGTTCACCTTTTGTATATGATGAACAAGATTGGGATGCAGACGACCTGCTATAGGTTGACTCGCATGTTCCTTACTATTATTTTATTTGTTTTCCTTTTCATGTTATGTGTTTGATTGTATATGTGTAATGTGATCTCACACATACCATTTTGTTTGATGTATCTCTCTTTTTGTGACATTCCTCTATTTGTATCTATATTCTTCTATATGTCATAATCTTTTATCTTTTTCTTTGTCTTGTGTTTTCCTTTTGGGATGATGCAAGGAATCGAGACATTTAGGTCTCTTCCATGTTGACAAAAAATATTTCTTTGTTTTCTCCCTCTTTGTGTCATTATACCTATTCCATGAGTATTTGGGGAATGATGACGTTCTAAGCTCTCTAATAACATTATAGAAAAGACATACTAACCTTGAACCCATGGATCCCTTATGTGATTTTGGTATTTCATTTTGGGGGAAACCCATTTCATGATGTAGCTTTATTTAGAAACATATTAATTGGAATAGAGCTTTCCAAACAAGCTCTCATGTCCTCTTTATTGTTAGCATTTGTCATTTGCTACTTTAAATTAATTTGTCATAGCATGGTGTTTAGCAATTTATTTAAAGTGGGGGCATACATTGGCATTATTCTTTTTAATTTTACATCTCATGTTTCATTGTGTGGTCTTCTTACTTCATGTGATGTGTCTTTCTCTTTATGGTGACATTGGGTGTGATGTCCTTCAAGAGTGTGATCTCTCTTAGCATATTATATTCCCCTTAGTGGCTTGATGTGACACACTGCATACCCTAAGTTGTGAATCTTTTATTCTTTGATTGGTACTATCTTGGATATATTAGGCATGATGTTACCTAAGTTGAGACCTTACATGAACTAAACAGAACCCCTTTGAATGTACATTACACTATTTTGCATTTACAATAACTATTATATGGCCACCTTGCATAACACACTTTGCTCGCCTATGGAGCCATCCTATTTGTTTATGGGTGTTATCATACAAAGTTTTTCTTACCTCATGGATCTTGTTGTTCATGTTGTGTGACATCTTATCAAAGTTATTAGGAGGTATATCTTTGGTATGGTTAGTGTATGGGATCCAAAATTAGGTGTGACTTTTCTATAGCTAGTTTCTTGTGTGTGTGAGCACATATCGGTCATGTGCATATGTGTCTCACCTCTCTAGGGGCTCACCTAGTGGATGACCTAAGGTTTAACTAGCCCTTGTGAGCGTGCATTTGTTTTGCATAGTGGAAATCGCGTACCACTTGTAAACATTTTTGGAAAAACAACCTATACCTGGTCCACGTCATGTTGGATAGACTATCGAAGCTTGATCCATCCTTTCTTTTTCTTTTTCTTTCTTCTTTATGTCTTTGATAATGTATTCTTGTATCTTGTTTTTTTTCTTCTTACATCATTCACATGCGTGTTCTTTTGTTCCTACATTGGTTTGTCATAGGATCTTGGTCCTGGGGGCTTGATCATTCCTCTTGATCATTGTTGTCCTATCTTACTAGCATTGGTACACTTGGACCCCTCTTGATGCATATTTGTCTACTTTAGTGCGAGTTTGAAGCAAGTTCCTCCTATCACTAAAGTGGGGGCTAAATATAGTGTAGTAAAATGTATCCCTTTACATTTTCACACTTGTTTGGGCCCTCCCTATTAAAATTGGGCTTCTTTATGCCTTATTTGGTCCTATTTTGCATCCACAAGCCTAATTAAAATGTATTTTTATATGGATAATCTTGAAACTTAATCAAAGACAAATCATAATTCATGTTTTTGGGTGATTTGGAGCTCATACGCCACCTTGGGCATATGGGTCCCACCTAGATTTCAGGGCTTGATCTTAAACATTGCATTGAACTTAGCATTTCTTGAAGTTTGTGTCCTAGTTTAAGCTACTAGGATTCATACACCCAACCTAGCGTATGAGTCTCGCTTTAACTTGGACCTATTTTAAATCAAAATCTTGGTAGGATTTTACTATCCTAGATATAATGTTGGCTTGTAGTGTTGTAATTTCAGGAAATTTCACATCAAAAAGTATAAATACAAGGTTATTTCACATAACTTCTCCTAGCACCTTTCATGAGCAAGTATCATAGAAATTTTATAATCAAGAGATAATTTAAGAGCATTCAAGAGCTTATTATCAAGAATTTAGAGCTACATTCAAGATTCAAGCATCATTTCAAAGCCATAATGCATCATGTGTGTTTGTGAGCTAACATTTGTGATTTAGGTTTTCATGATTTAAGCAACCATTCAAAGACACTATCTCATATCAAGATCAAGAGTCAAGATCCACATCCACTAGAGTCATTTCATATAATATTTCAGCCTTCATTTCAAGGGTTTAGTGAGTTACAACATTACATTTGTTCACTCATCATTCCTTCATGCTATTTCATTTCATTTCAAGGTTTAATTACCAAAATGAGGTTTGACCAAGGCAAACCCCTATTCCCTACTACAACAACATTTTTTCCTCTTCATGTGTGATTTCTTATTTAGGTGATTTGGATCTTGAAGATCATTTGAAGACAAAGTTGCAAGGTTGAAGAAAGTTGTCAAGAATTTGTCATCTTCATGAAAACTCACCTATAGGCTAGAATTCAGACTTTTAGACTTAGAGATCAGTCAAAACGAAAGCTAAAGAAGATCACTCGACGCTACAGAAGTTTCAGTCAAATCCTAATACTGGGACTAAATTACCCATCTAGGCATATGAGTCCTACTATACCACTTTTCACCAGTTGTTTGTAGATCCTAATTTACCAACAAAAGATTCTAGATTCTACTCAGATTCTAGTAGCAGAACTAAATCACCTAGCCTAGCATATGAGTCCCAATGCACTTAAAAAGATTTTTTTTAGAGTTGCAGACCTTGCTTGAAATCCATCAGCCTACTAGGTTCCTTTCTATCTGATTCTTATTGTGACCGAAAGATTAGTATGAGCCAACTATACTCAATCCATGAGGATTAAAATTATAATTAAGCTACTAAACGTCAATCCCAATAAGATCATTCAATACAAAACTAAACTAAGCATCCATTAAAACTAACATATTAAATCATGAAAGCTTTTTAAAAACACCTATTCTAATTCATTTAAACTTATCCTATTGGGGTAGTGGCATTGCATTGATGTGGAATGGTGACCCTTTTCCAATCCCATGGATAAATGAGCTTGTTTCGATCAATTCTATTGAAAAGATCTAATGGAACCAATGATAGATGTGTATGAAAACATGATTTAAAGCTAAACTAACATGATGCAAGATATTTTAACATGATTTATGCTAAGATGATTGATATGGGTGTATGCAAAGCTAATATAAATGGAGTTTAAGCTTAAAAAGATCTAAAACCCTAATTATAAAATATACTAAATGGATATATCTATGTTACCATGGAAGCCATTAATGGAAGCTAAACTAATATGCAAGTGAATTGACCTCAATAAATGCTAAATATGAGTGCAAGTGAAGGTGTTTATAACATCATAAGTTTTCTCTTAAAATATGGATCCATTTGTCTCCAAATAGTGACCTATTTATAGGACAAATGAGAAATGAAGGGCTAACATTGAAAAAGCTAATCAATGGTCAAAAAGGAAAGAATATGGAGGCATGGATCATGTATTCTCATCAATGGATGAGAATCAATGGTCACATGGATCAAGGAAAGAATCAAGGGTTCATATTCTTCCAAAGAAACACACATTCAAAACTTGCACAAGAAGTCTGGTAAGTTAACTTGCACAAGAAGTCTTGTAAGTTCATTGTCAGGGAGAATATCCACTTTGTGATGAATAATTTCCACTTTCATCATCCTCTTCACCTTGTGCAATCTGATTTCTCCTTTCATTTCCAAAAGAAGTAGATGGATGCTCCTCAGGGCATTTCCATGCTTGGTGGCCTACAAATTTATTGCATTTATAACACTTCCCAATGAATCAACTTAAGCCTCCTCTATTACCAAATTTTCCTCTAAAAGATGATCTACCTCCCCTAAAACTACCCCTTGAATCAAAAGTTTGTTCTTGAACTCTACTTGTCTCTCCTTGACTCTCATGTGATTGTCCTGAATCAGAAAATGTCCCTTGTCCTCTAAAACTCCTTCCTCTACCCCTGATTTTATTTTCTTGTCTCCTCCTCAAATTATCTTCAGACTTTATGGCCAACTGATAACATTCTTCCACTATTCTTGGACTTGTAAGACTTAACTCTTCCTGAAGGTTATACTTTAACCCATTCAAGTACCTTGAAACTTTGTCCACATCTTGTTCCATGTGACCTAATCTAATGCTTAGTTTATAGAACTCTTAAGCATATGTCTTCACATCCATGTCCTTCTGCTTCAAATTTTGCAACCTCCTATACAACTTAATGGCATAATCACTAGGTAAGAACTTACCCTTCAATTTTTCAACCATTCTATCCCAAGATGAAATCTTTGCCTTTCCCTTCTTCATCCTTTTTTCTTATACATAGTCCAACCATAGGGATGCATGTCCTTTTAGTTTTGTCCTTTATAATTTCACTTGCTGCCCCTCAAGTATCTCCTCATATTCAAAATACTTATCTAAGTCTCCTATCCAATCTAGGTGTTCTTATCCATTCAGACTTCTTGCATAAATAGGGAGTTCCATTTTGATCTTGGAACCATCATTCTTTACTGCCTTTAGCAACCTTTCTAGCCTCTTTTCTTCAACATCCCTTTCCTCATAATATTCTCCTTGTGGTGTCTCCTCACCCACTTCTTCATCTTCATCTTCTCGATCAATCAAATCCCCTATGACCACTCCTCTTCTTTGGCTGGTCTCAACATTTGTGAGTCTTGCATCAAGGCTTTCCCTTATGTCCCTCAATTTCGGTGCAAGAGAGTCTCGCACCTCTCTAACTATCCTATCTATATTTAGCCTTGGAGGCATTTCACCTTACCTTCAATTCAATTCTTCTTTTGGTTTGGATCTGATACCAAAATGATGTAGAGCAGGGGTAGGGTTTAGCAATACAAATTAGTCTTTACGCACTTACTAATGGTTTCCATGTGCAACAATGGAAAAGGTAGAATTCTACACATTGATACTATTAGCCATTAGACCTCTTGTTCTTTCAAAGGTGGAAAACCTTTCAACAATGTGGATAGGATATTATGATGAATCAAATGACCTTACAGACCTTCAAGGGTTTTGACAACTTCAAAATGCATGGAAACAAACTCAATGGTGGCAACATTCAATGGGACAATCAACTTTCATGATCAAGCAATGTGTAAACATTAACCAATGGTGGGAAATGACAATATAATAGATCTAAAGGTCTTCCCTATCCTCCTTCCACTTGTCTCAATCTTCATCAAATGCAAAACAATGACATACTATGAAAGATTTTGGAAAAACAATCACAATGTGGTTAATTGACTGTAACAGGGTTAAGATGCACCATTATATCTTTTGGTTTTCCCTCACACGTGTAAACCTAGGCCTAAAACATTGCAAGGAGTTAGAAGAAATCAAAACATAATTAATTAAAAAAATTCTTGGAAAGTTCATCGAGGAAACTTGAGTAAAGGAATTTTTAAATGCTCACTGTAACCCTAGGTAGGGTTTTTGGCCAATTTCACCAAAACATGGATATCTCCCTACAAAATTAATGAAATTTGATCAAACCAAAACCATAATAAATTTAAGAAATTCCTTCACATGATAAAAATAGCCTTCAATCTGTACATCCAAGAAATAGACCGTACAACGTGACATAAGTTATAGGAAAGCAAGAAAACACAAAATTTCCACGTGCAAGAATGAATTTCTCCTTCAAAAACTTCATCCCCATCCCTCATTTGAGGATACATGGAATATTTAAGTTTTTACCACCATTTTTCAACCATTTGTAACCAAATTTTGGTTAATGGATTAACAAATCACCATTTTGATATTTTTTGCAAAAGTTGTTTGACAACATTTTTTTGTAATGTGACAACTTTTACACTTTTTCCCTACATTACACCTAAAGACCCAAACTTGACTCAAAATGACTCACCATGGCCTAAAAATACCTTATTAGCATGAAATCAACCTCAACACAACAACAACAAATATATTACATGAAACCAAGGGTACACCTGAAACCAAGGGTGCCCCTACACCAATTTTAAAGGTTAAAATTGCTACAATTCATTCACCCCGCTCTTAGTTGTCTTTTTCAACAATTAACATCTATTTGATACACTTTTAAATTCTTAAAGCTATCATAAGATATGAACATCCTTATGGCTTCCATCCTAGCAACTGGAGCAAAATTCTCTTCAAAATCAACACCTTCTATTTGAGCACACCCTTTTACATGTCAATATTGTTTTGTTTATCACAACTTGACCATATTCATTCAACTTATTTTTGAACCCACTTAATCACAATAACATTTTTATCCTTGGGTCTTGGGAAAAACTACCAAGTATCATTCTTCTCAATCCGGTTCAGCTCTTCATTCATAGATTCTATCCAATTCTTATCTTCAATCACTTCTTTTATGTTCTTAGGTTTAATCATAGATAGCTAGGCCATATTTTTGGTTTCTAGATCTCTTACCATCCTTCTTGTTGTTTTGACCTCATCATCTCCTATTATCAAGTCTTTTGTATGGTTCCTTTGAACAAACTTAGATGGTGTCTTTGTTGGTGAATTGGTTTTCCTTGGCTCAATTATCTCATCTTCTCTTTTGTCTATGTCTTCCTTGTATCTTTCTTCATAAGAATATTTATCTTCTTGTGGTTCATCTTGATAGTTTTTCTCCTCATTTATCTTCATATTTTTTCTTTCAACCATTTAATGCAATATCTTATTGAAACATTTGTGGGCCTTACTACTTGAAGAGTAACCAAGAAATATTCCTTCATCTTCCCTTGCATCAAACTTTCCTAAATATTCTTCATCTCTTCTGATATAACAAGGAATTCCAAATTTTTTGAAGTATTTTACAGATGTGGGTCTTCCCTTCCATAACTCATATGGTGTTTTATTATGATTTTCTCTAATTTTTCCTCAATTAATGATGTAGTATGTTTTGTGCATTGCATCCTTTCAAAACATGTCAAGAACCTTGGATTCATTCATCATGCATCTAGCCACCCCTTGAACAATTATATTCTTTCTTTTCACTACTCCATTTTGTTGTGGAGTTATTTTTGTAGAAAATTGTCTTTGTATCCCATGCTTCTCACAAAAATATTTGAATTAAATTGAAGTGAATTCACCTCCTCTATCTAATCTAAGGAATTTAATCCTCATGCCTGTCTCATTTTACACTAAGGCTTTGAATACCTTAAATATTGCCAATGCTTTAGATTTTTCCTTCAAAAAGGTAACCTATGTCATTCTAGAAAAATTATCAATTAGTAACATGAAGTTTCCTTCACCTTGTATACTACTTGTCCTAGTGGGTCCACACAAGTCTATGTGAATAAGCTCTAGAAACTATGATGTAAAGTACTTTTTTGATTTAAAACTTGGTTTGGCTTGCTTACCTAGTTGGCATTGCTTGCAAATGATATTTGTAGGTTTTGATATCATAGGCATATCTCTCATAGCTTTCCTTAGACTAATTTTGACAAGGTTTTCAAAATTTAGATAACGCATTCTTTTGTGCCACAACCAATTCTCATCTTCTTTTCCCATACAATATTTTTCACCTTGGATGTCACTTAGAACATAAATATTGTTTCCTATTCAGTAGGCTTCAACAAATTTCTTTCCTTCCTTACTTATCTCACAACCTTCGACATGAAATGTGTGGATGTGCCCTTGGTCACACAACTAACTTAAACTTAATAGTTTTTTCTTTAATCTTTCCACATTTAGTACATTCTTTTTTCTTGTTCTTATATTATCCAAACTAAGAGATCCTCTTCTTTAAATGCTTGTCGATGTATTGTCACCAAATATTATAGTTCCACCATTGACTCTTTTAAAGTGATAATATTTCCCATATCACCTATCATATGTCTTGAACACCCAATGTCTATATACCAATGATCACTTTCACTTTTGGCATGTAGGTTGTTTGAACTATCATGGATTTTTCTCTCTTCTTCCATACTTTCAAACTTTATTCTTTTGTTTGTTCTACCTCCTTGTTTTTCTTAGAAAGTTCCAAGATACTTATTTTGCAAAACTTTACAAGATGTCCAAAATTATTGCACTCGAGGTATTATTACATTAGGATTCATGTGTGAAGAGAATGAGTTAATTATTTATGTTCATCATCCCAAATCTTCCAATCTTGTTTCCTACAAGGTTAGTTCTAGCATGTGCTCCCTAATCCATAGTTCTATGTCTATACTTATTTCTAGTATTCAATCTACAAATTATTTCTTTACACCCAAATTGATTACAAATAAAATAATAGCCTTAGAAAGAAGAATAGAAGTTGTTTGTATGTACTTGCCTCTAGGGGGTAGATTTTATGAATGGTCCTTTCAGGTTTTTCCATTGATTCTCTTCCTTTTGTGGGTTTCACCTTTGATAGAGTCTTGGACCATTTGTGAACAAGTTTTTTAATTTTCTTTATTTGCAAAAAATAAATTTATTTTTTGCATTTTTTCGGAAAAAAAATTTCGTCAAAAAAATATACTATGCAAAAAAGAAATTTTTGATTAAAACCTTTTTTTTGATATTTCAAAAAAAAGGAAAAAGCCGAAATTTTTTAGGCAGTTTTAAGGCTTGCCAGCCTACGGGCTCCCTGCGCAGGCAAGGACGGTACCCAAGGGTACCACCGCCTGTCCTTACGACTGGCGGTGGCCCTTGGGCGCCGCCCCCACTTGCAGCGGACGGTACTGCATGGGTACCGCCCTGCCACATTGGCAGGTGGCGGCCCATGCAGGACCCGCCCATTCATTTTTTTTTAAAAAAAAATTATGAAAAAAATCTGTATTTTTTTTAAATCAACACCTTTTTTTAATTTTATTTTTTATATAAAAAACAATTTTTTTCTATACTAGCCCAATCGCACTTTTACGGTGACGGTCGTTTGGCCATCAAATTTAACCTAGTGTTTTTGCAGCGACGGCCGTATGACCGTCAAATTTAACCCAGCACTAGTTTTTTCCCTCTTTGGAGCTGATTTATTCCGGAGGTCGTAACTTGGGCATACGATATCATTTTTTGGCAAACGAGATATCGTCAGAAAGCTGGTTTTCTCATCTTTCCAGTGGTGTGGGTCTCATCACATATTTTTTCCATTAGTGCATTCTACAGCTAGTTGAAGACAAAGGGGCTTCTTTCAGTCTCAAGCTCATACCTTTTGATCAGTTTCTCCATTTCTCTCAATCTCAGCGGTGTTGGAACCATATTTCAGAGCTCTTCAGTTTCATCCATGCCATTTTTCTAGATTTCACTCCAAGTATATTTTATTCAATTATTTATGTTTTCAGACTCTGGTGGATTACTTGGACATATTTGCTCTTGGAAACCTTTTGTTTGCATGGGATGCATCGTTTTTTGCTGTTCTTCATGTATTTCCAACTTTGTCATTTTTGAGGACATTTTAAACATCATTTGTAAGCTATCTTTTATGTAAACGCACTGAGATAAAGTTCCACACTATTGTACATGCATCTTTTGGGGATTTTTGCACATAAGGTTGTGCCATATTTTGTACTCGCACTAATATTATAAAGTTCCATGAGGGGTTGTGTAGTTTGCCTTTGTTTTGCCATCACATCTTTGTCTGGTGAGTATTCCTCCACAACGACATTGAATCCATACCATGGGGGGTTGTGTAGTTTGCCTTTGTTTGCCATCACACCTTTGTCCGGTGAGTATCCCTCCACGACGACCATGGATCCATATGATTCCAGCCTCATGCATGTGTGCTTTGTTTTGCACACCACTTTTTCAGTTGCAAGTGGGATTTTGGGAATTTATGATCTTATCCAAAAAAATTGAACTTTTCACTACCTTCAAATCTCGATTCAAATGTTCCATGGTCCATTCCAACTCCTTTCTTAGTGATACAATCTCAGATTCTAAATTTTGACAACTTTCCTCCCTTTCGTTTGACCTGATTTTTATTCCATCCTCAATCCTTTTTGCTTCTTCACACTCAATTTTCAGATCTAGGATTATTTTCTTGGCTTCTTCCTCATTCCTTTTTGCTTCTTCATATTGTATTTTTATGTCAATGATTATCTTCTCATATTATTCAATATATTTTGATACATTTTCTCTAGATTCACTTTCCTCGTGATATCAATTATTGAGCACAAGGTGATACTGAGAGGGGGGTGAATCGGTATCAAATAATATTTTACTTTTCAAATTTTCAATAAATTATACCAACTACGCATATGCACGATTTTCCAATTAACTACATAATGAAGACACATGATTTACGTGGAAACCCTCTCGAGAGAAAACCATGAATATATATATATAGAAAGTTTACTCTTCATGTGGGCTCCAACCTACTAGAGATTCCAATCTCTACTTGATAGAAATATAGGCTTCAACCTCCCCACAAAAATTGATCTTTCACCAAACAAGAATCTACAACATTGATGCAACCAAGGGAGGTCCTGCAACACAACTCAACACAAAATTAACCAGCAACAATAACTACAAGTCACAATTTCTCAAAATTCTTCTCTATTCACCAAATCAACACTCTTCCTTGTAGCACTACCAACTCACTCAATCGGGTATACTTCCCCTATAATCTTCTTTCAAACCAATACTTGAACCATTTCAAGGACCCATCAGGGCACACAATCACATTTCAACAAACCACTATTGGTTACTTTGTAACAACTTCCTCAAATCATGCTTCCTATGCCAACTAGCCCTCCAATTAGGCCTATTTTTCAAAGGGGCTTGTCTTTAAACTTTCCGTTTCACTCCAAATTCACTTGGGAAGAAAATTACATGAATCCAAACCTAATATTTCACATTTTTTTCTCATACATTCACCCTCCAAGGTGCCTAACTTCAAAACCCTCTTTTTAAGCCTAACATCTAAGGGTTTAATGGAAACCACACTTCCAGACCACAACAAGAAATGAAACCACCTCAAATGAGTTCAATAACCTCTGCACATGCTTAATCTATCAAGACAAAACACTACCCTAATATTTTACTCACATGGAAAACTCAAGTTTCGTCTCTAGGGCCAAATGCCCAGCACCATATTTGACCTCCCCTACACTCAACCACCATCAAAAAATCTTAACATAGCTATATTCCACCCATTCCACTAAGATACAAGAGTCATAGGAGGTGGAATGGGTGGATTCAAATTTTACAACAACAAAACCTTAACTTTGTCCTACACAGGCAAATTTAGGAAATCAAATCAAACTACAACCCTTGAATAGAATGTTAGGCCCTCAAACCTCTTCCAAGACAAATTTTATTCAAGCCACAAATGAATTCACATAGTTTCTGAACAATTAACTACTGTGTGGGGCCGTACAGGTATGAGAAAGCATGAATTTATAGAAAATTTGTAATAAAACAGGGGTTTCTTTATTTAACTTCCTTCAAAACTTTAACAACAACCTTCCATCGATTCCTTTTTATCACATATATAATTTCCCCCCTAAAACTAATTTTCTAATATCCACAAAATTCCTTTTAAATTCTTGTGATCGTTGGACTTACATAAAATGCAATTTTACAACTTTTGAAACAAAAGCAATTTTGCAATATCACCACAAATAACCTTCTAGACACCTAAATATGACTCAAATATGACTAATTACATTATAAAATGGTCTCAAGACCTCATTTTATGCATATTCTCCTAAAATCCTAAAGCCTACACAATAAATTCATGAATTGACAATTTTGATTCAATGGTGCCCCTACACCATACACCCCAACTTGTAATTTTTCCAAGTCCCTTGGAAAGAATCTTGCAATTTTTCCTCCATTATTCTTCACTTTCCTCTATCCTTCATGTTTACCTTTAAAAGGTTCTCTTTGTCCTTGATTCATACTGCCCTTATCATTCTTTCTCATTTCTTCATGTGTTTCGTGCTCCCATTTTCCACTCTGTATTGTGGGGTGTCTTTCACTTTTCCCATCTTCAAATATTGTGGTCACACCTTCCTTTACATCTACACACAAAGTATTATCAATTGTCCTTACTTCCCTCTATCCTTTATGCATAGTTCCCTGCTCAATACCCTTCCTCACTTCACTTTTCCCTTTGTCGGCCTTACAAAATTTTGTACCATCACATTTAATGGTCTCTGTCAGACTTGCACTTACCTTTTCTACTATCCTACCATCATGACAATCCACTGTCCTCTTATTCACTATCTTACCAATCTCACAAGGCTTTGTTTCAACATCACTAGACTTCCTTTTCACCTATTTCATCACCATAGGGCACATGACTGTCCTACCAACATACCTTCACTCTTTTCTTCCACTTCATACTTACCCTTGACTATACCAATCTGAGACACATTTCCATCTTTCCTTTTCCGCATGGAAGCATTCTTCTTCACGTCTAACTGCAAATTATATTCACTTCTTCTATCTACTGTCCAATCCTTGTCATGCTTTGAAATTGTTGTGTGTTCTCTATTTGTGTCCTCCTCAAGTCCCATAGGCTCCTTCTTGCCAACCATGATGATCTTAGTTGCCTTGTCCTTTGCTTCTTCATACTCCTACAATGGTGTGAGTATGAAAGAATTTACATCCTTGTCAATAGTATAGATATTTTCCCTTCTATCATATAATGCTCACCTATCAAATTTATCAAATTTCCATGGTCTACCAAGAAGTAGATGGCACAAATCCATAGGTACAATGTCACAAAGCACCCTATCTCCGTACCCTCCAATCTGAAACTCAACATTGGCTTGCTCATTTACCAACAATGACTATCACTTAACCAAGATTCCCTATATGGTGTTTTATGAGGAACTCTATCTAGTTTCAGTCTACCATTTCTTGAGACACCATATTATCAGTTGAACTTGAATCTGTGACAACCTTGCATACTTTACCTCGACTCTTGCATGTGGTCTTGAAAAAGATCCTTCTTTGACTCATCTCCTCTTCTTTGGATGTCTTCAAAAGTGTTCTTCTCGGCATCAAACTTCCATCTACTACAGGAGCAGCACAAAGTGTTTTGGAATTTTAACTTTAAGCTTCATTCTCTTGAACAATTTGTGCTCTTTTTTCAATTTTCCTTTCTCCACCACTTGAAGTTGGACCAATTTTTTTAGGGCATTTCCAAGAAGGATGACCATACTCTTGGAAATTGTAACACCTACCAGCAAAGACGTTAGGATTCCTTCCACCACCAAATTTGCCCCTTGTGCCTCTAAAACCACCTCTAAAATCAGTATTTTTCTCTTTACTCTTCCTTGCACTCTCTTGTTCTTCATTGGTTTGAATTGTACCTCTGCATCTTTCTTATCTTTCTCGCCTTGTCTTGATTCTATCCTTTTCCCTTACTTCCATTTGGAAACACTCTTCCACCATCTTAGGAGGGTTCAAACTAATTTCATCTCTTATGTTCAATCTCAAACCACTCAAATAAATAGCCACCCTTTCAACCTTATCTTCATTGTGACCTGCTCTAATGCATAACCTATGAAATTCCTCTATATAAGACATCACATCTAACTCCCTTTTCTTCAAATCTTACAATTTCATAAAGGTTTGTATGGCATAATCTGCTAGTAAAAATTGAGCCTTTACCTTTGCTACCATCCTATCCCAAGAGCTTATCTTGGACTTAACTTTCTTGAACCTATCTTCTTGAACAAATTTCCACCATGTTAGGGTTGGGCCCTTCAATTTTTTCTTTGCATATTTCACCTTCTTACTGTCCTCTATGTCTTCAAACTCATAAAAACTATCTAAGGCATCAATTCAAACCAAAACCTCTTCCCTATCCATATTACCTTTGTACATAGGCACTTCAACTTTCACTTTTGGAGTGTTTCCACCTTTTACTGCCTTTAGCATCTTGACCATTCTCTTTTCTTCAGGGTCTAAGTCATCTTCATCATCGTGGATGCTAATTGGAGGGTTCTCTCCTTCACCCTTATCCTCCTTATCACTTTGGTCTTCATTCACAATTCCTCTTCTTTGATTCCTCTCTAGGACTGTTATCCTAGCTAGGGTGGCTTCTTGAGAGTCATTATAAAACCAATCCTTCTACAACAACTACTCTTTCAATTTCTTTATCTCTTTTGTCATTGCACTCGCCTTTGTAGGCATCTTCACAATTTGTCTTTTCACCTTCCACTCTAAACTTCAATCTTCTTCCACAAGGATCTGGTACCTTCACTCTAATACCAACTGATGCAAAAAATGGAGGTCCTACAACACAACTCAACACAAAATTAACCAACAACAACTACTACAAGTCATAATTTCTCAAAATTCTTCTCTATTCACCAAATTAGCACTCTTCCTTGTAGCATTGCCAACTCACTCAATCGGGTATACTTGTCCTATAAGATTATTTCAAACCAATACTTGAACCATTTCAAGGACCCATTAGGGCACACAATCACATGTCAAAAAACCACTATTGGTTACTTTGTAACAACTTCCTCAAATTAGGCTTCCTATGCCAACTAGCCCTCCAATTAGGCCTTATTTTCAAAGGGACTTGTATTTAAACTTTACCTTTCACTCCAAATTCACTTGGGCAGAAACTTACATGTATCCAAACCTAAGATTTCATATTTTTTTCTCATAAATTCACCCTCCAAGGTTCCTAACTTCAAAACCCTCTTTTTAAGCCTAAAATCTAGGGGTTTAATGGAAACCACACTTCCAGACCACGACAAGACATGACACCACCTCAAAAAACTTCAATAACCTTTTCACATTCTTAATCTATCAATACATAACACTACCCCAATCTTTTACTCACTTTGCCTTATCAAAACCTCACTTTTTCACATGGAAAACTCAAGTTTCCTCTCTAGGGCCACATGCCCAACACCATATTTGACCTCCCCTGCACTCAACCACCATCAAAAACCCTTAACCCACCTATATTCCACCCATTCCATTGAGATACAAGAGTCACAAGAGGTGGAATGGGTGCATTCACATTTTAGAACAACAAACCCTTAACTTTGTCCTACACAGGCAGATTTAGGAAATCAACTCAAACTACCACCCTTGAATAGAATGTTAGGCCCTAAAACCTCTTGTAAGAGATTTTTTATTCAAGCCACAAATTAATTCACATAGTTTCTGAACAATTAACTACTGTATGAGGCTGTACATATATGAGAAAGCATGAATTTAAAGAAATCTACAATAAAACAGGGGTTTCTTTATTTAACTTCCTTCAAAACTTTAACAACCTTCCATCAATGCCTTTTTATGACATATATAATTTTCCCCCTAAAAATAATTGTCTAACTTCCAAAAACTTCCTTTTAAAGTCTTGTGATTGTTGGACTTCCATAAAATGCAATTTTACAACTTTTATGTTTGACAACTTTTGAAACAAAAGCAATTTTGCAATATCACCACAAATAACCCTCTAGACACCTAAATATGACTAATTACGTTATAAAATGGTCTCAAGACCTTATTTTATGCATATTCTCCCAAAATCCTAAAGCCTACACAATAACTTCATGAATTGACAATTTTGATTCAATGGTGCCCCTGCACCAAACCTCATATTTGATAGGCTCCAACCTATCAGTTCTTCAAATCATGATATGATATTTTACTTCACATAAATCTAATCAAAGTACAATTTTTCACAGTTGTCATAAATTTGATTCAATCACTAATCTCTTCCTTCTTAAATTTGAACATTATTAATCCATCACACTAGCATAAATTTTTTTATTTCATCATATAAATATCATCACTATACATTGGATTTATCTTTCATATCTCCTCTCCTACTTTTCTTTATCATTAAAACATATTCATTGAAGTTGTTGTATTTCGTTCCAACTTCATCCTGTATTTATACTGGACTCTATTTTGCCAAGGGATGTATCTATTTATTAAATGGATGTGTCCCCAAATGAATCATAACTTTCCAATGTCGATTACCACCTTTTTGTTAGATCTTTTGATTATTTGTATTTCCAATGAGTCGTTGCCTTTTATTGAGTTTATTTGCTCCCTTTTGTAGTATGTGGTCAACTTCTTTAATTTAGACATAATTAAATGTGGATTGCTTCTTCTTTGCTAAATAGAATCACTACCTTTAATGAGAATGTTCCAAAGGAAGTCAACCCATGAATTAAGCATTATTTTAATTCAAATTTATCTTCAAATGAGAGTGCCAAAATATGAAGGGTTGGCATAACATAATTAAAGTATTTGTATTACTGCTTCCTCCATGAGCATTATCACTATTCATTATTGCTATTATTAAGATAAATTCTATCCTTAGAGACTTTCAATTTTCTTTAGCTATAATACCTTGTGGTTTTTTTACATCAATGACAATAATCCAACAAGAATTGTATAGACTTGGATAAATACTCCCCTCAAAATAAGCTCTAGAATATACTCCTATCTTGCCCACAAAAAAAACTTCATACAATTGATTTTGGTCCCTTTTTTAAAGACAAAGGATGAAGTTGCTTGCTTATGAGAATTCTTGGATCTAATAGTTTATGTATTTTGTGCAACTATCTATGATAAATTGGAGTCTTCATCAACATGACACTCTTCCTTTTACATTAGAACGATCAATTTCACAACTAAATCTTCTCATGGAAGTAAGTTTCAATTACAACTAAATATTTCCCTTTGATGGCATGATTTATGCTTTAATCGATAATTTGATATTATCCTGGAACTTTATCAAGGGTTTTTAGTTGATTTGGAACTTAATCAAAACTTTGGGTAGGAATCCAAATTGATTGGAAGTTCTAGAGGTTCCTAGAACATCCAGAACTTCCAACACTCTACAATTATTCATTGTTACTTCCATTTTACCTTTTTGATAGTTTAAATGAATTGAGTTCAAATGGAAGCTTCTTTTCCATAAAATCACTTAAACTTACCATTTTATCCACATGCACTATATTTTGAAAAGAAATGATCACTTTGTTTCATATTTAATTTTTGTTTAGTTGGAAGTGGTCTTCCTACAAATGAGGAATTTTCACTTGGTACTTTCATGCAATACTTTCACTTGCTACTATCATACAAGGAAGTACAAATAAACTGGTTGCATTGAGTCTTAATAATTGATTTTGGAACATTAAGAGAATTGGCCTCCAATTGAACTACACCTGTGCAACAAAAATTGGCTCAGTTACCTTTCTTGAGCACAAAGTTATTTTGCCACTAGGTTCTAAAAAATGTAGAAAATCAATATGATGTTGGTTGTGTAGGGAAAGATATTTGAACCATTTTTTAAAATATTTGATTGGTTGAAATAGTCCAGCTTAATTGAATAAGATATGCCCACAAACCTTGTTTTTTGCATAGATCTTCTGTTGGTGATCTTCACTAAACGACTCTACTTAATTGTGATTCACTTCAAACTTCCCACATATGACTAATTTATTAACTACGTTTGAACCCTTGTGGAAGTCCAACTTGCTAGTAAACTGCACTTATCAAATAGTGTTGGGTTCACTTACCTTTTCTTGCAAAAGACCTTATTTTAAACTTGATTTAATTCTTGTGGAAATTCAAAACTTGACTAACATTCTTCCTCCAAGTGCATTGTAAAATATTCAGTTCTCATACAATTTTCTATTGTGTTGAAATGAGCCTAGTGTAGTTGACCAAGGTATGCCTACAGATGTGGAGAAAATAATTATATTGATCATGTAGGAAAACACTTAGGAACTGGGTGAAAGGAGTTGAACAAGTTTAGATGAGAAAGTTTGCAAAAAATTTGTCAACTAACCCAAAACTCACAAAAGCATAACTTCTTAAAAATTTCCCCTAATATTCACGAAATTTTAGCTACAAATACCCATTTGGGCATTCTATAAGGTGTATACCTCAAGTAATCCCCACATTTTATTTTTTTCAACTTGGGTAATTAGGTATAAATAAAACACTAAATTCAATGAATAAGGGCACATCCTACACTTAACAAACCCATACATATTATCTCAAATCAATTATAAATGTTGGGAGATAAAAAATTGCAAGAGATAACACAGGGTAGGAATGAAAATTGGGGATATCATTTAATGTTCCATAATGGAAGGAAATATCATATAATTTTACTAAGTGAATCACTCGAGATAAAAATAGACGTAGAATCTATAATGTGTGTTAGATCACTAACTAAAATTCAATGCTTATATTAGCTATGGTCCCATTTCACTAGCAAAAGTGCAAGTTAAAATATTTGAATATGAAAATATTACCTTTTCCTTAATGGTGTCCAAAATGGTGTTTCCACTTAAATAAAATATGTAATCTCAAGGATATAAAAAATCAAAAATGATGAGAAAGCCTTGTCAACCTTAGAAGTTGTAACACTATTGAATGGATGTCACAAAAAAAGAAAAAAGAAAAACTATCAACATATAGGAGACTAAACAAGAATAACCTTATGTAAATAAGTGCATCAAAATGCCAACTAGAAACCCTTTGCAGTGTTGCATAAACATCTTTAGATTCTAAAAATGTTTTAGTTTAAAGTGCATAATCTAACTCTAGATACTCTATGAAGAGCATACAAAATAAATAGACAAATAGAAGAAAGCAAAATATTTTTAGTTGATACAGGATGGCTCTTGAGATAAGAATGCTCTTACTTCACCCAATTGCAAGAAGCTAACATCTCTAAGAAAATACATGAAGCTAAAACATTATAAATTATAAATCTTCATGGCAATTCCTTTATAGCTATGTTTAGAAGGAAATGAAAAGTTTAAAAATAGAAATTGAAACAATTTATCCTTAGATTTTGAACAACTAATTGATAATTTATCCTTAAGAATTAAAGAGAATATTTTACATCATTATACTATTTAACAATTTAAAATTTTAATCACAAAGAAACATTGTCACTAAAACATATAATAAAACTCCATTTCTGTGGACGGTGTGAGGATGACATATTTGTAAAAGATGAAAATAAAGGTACCCACTCAGAATAAATACCAAAATGAGTCAACCTCACCCATGTAAAATCAATATTAAAACTCTATTTCTCCGCACAAAACAAAACAAAACCGTCATCACTCCCAAAATCTGAATCGACATATACAGCTGTAATGTCATCTTCGCACATGGGTGACTAGAGATCCATATATCCATATCTAGCAGATACGGATGGTAACATTAATTTATAATACCAATTTTTGTGCAGACCAAAGACTCTTAGAAGCGGTACATTTAATTTATGATATCAATAAAACATAGATTTAATCATATTAGAAAGCTATATTTTTTTATATAAAAAATAGTAGTCAGTCTCAGATAAGACCTTCAATATAAAAAAACAAAAATAAAAACTATTAAATTCGATTTTTAAAAGTAATATATTTGCACTATCGAGGAAATCTGATTGTATCGTCTTTATAGCCGACATGATCTGAAATTGTTTAAAATGTCCAATTTTGATCGATGCATATTTAATATTTTCTACTCATCGAATCATTTTCTTTTGAATTACAAATTCCTATCTTTGAAAAATAATAAACAACAAAGTATGTTCACATGGCGCGAGATGAAAGTATTATTTAAATATTAAAGCTATTTTATTTTATTATAACATGCCATTGAAGATGTTTTCAAGGTCAAAGTCATCCGGAGAAATGGAATTTTATTATATTTTAGTGATAATGTTTTGTTTTGTTTTGTAAATATTAAGAAAATCTAAATAATCACAATCTCCTCTTCCTTGTAATTTTATGATTATTTTTTTCCTATGTATAAATTTCCTCCTAATATGATTTAAACTTTTTTCAAACTTATAAATTTTAAATTGTAATAGGTATTTTATACTAGCAATCACACCTTAGTGTGCAATGGGTACGCCGAAGAGGTGTGGAAGGTCAATTAGGCAATATTTTGGTCTATGTTTTGTATATGTTTGTTTAGTACATGAGGTCAATTGGTAAAACTTTTGAATCAGGAATATAATTAGTCTCTGTAGAAGATCATATGAGTCATTAATATAGTGTTGGAGATATTTTGGCAATATATTTGTACCTATAAAATATTATAGATAATATCTCCAACCCTAGCAATCAATATATATGAGTGTACAAACAAAACCATGTGTTGTAAACTACTATATAATTTAGACATCCATCTTCATACGTAAATTTGAACACCCAAATCAAGCTTAGTTAGCTAAGTATTGTTATCCTAACATTTCCATAACTACTCCATGATTCTCTCCAAATCCCCATGCTCTTTCTTTTTGACTACTCACACCTTACAAGTTATCATAGTTATAATTAGAAACTATAATGACACCTAGTGCCACTCCAACTAGAACACCATAAATATGGTAAGTATAAGCAATGAATAATTAATCAAACGAAACCTTTCAAATAGCAAGATCACAAGGTGTATGACACTTACCCAAAAAAAATGTTAATCCTTTTAATGCACCAAATCCAAATGTTGCTTGGATAATGATAGCTCCTTCAATGGTTTGAAATGAGATAGGATGCTCGAATGTGTGTGGCATTGTGAAACGAATGTAATTAAATGTCTTTAAATAATAATACATATCATCAAATTTTGCAAGGCAAGAAAATAAAGGGGGTGAATTCGCCAAATTTTGAATTTGAATTTTGAAAAGAAAAAGCTCAAGTCCACAATCACAAGGTCAGCATTGCAACTTTGAAAATGACCTTGGACAAGCACATAATCATATTAGACTATATAATAGTTATATCTAGGTAAGTGTAGAGATAAATGTTTTAAATGCATGAATGAGCTAAATTTAATATGATATATTCATAAGGATAAGGTGAAAACTAAATATGTAAAGATACTTATAATTTAAGAGTGGGTAAGATTAAGAAAATGAACTTAATTTTACACAAAACTACATCATTTGTCAAGATATTTCTAGAAATGAGTACAAAACTAAATAGAAAATGATGTTATATTTTTTTGCAATAAAACTAAATTATTTGTCAACATATTTCTAAAGATTCTGCATAGATATCTGTTGATGTCGATGATGTCCGAGACATTTCTATGAAACTGATCGCACCTGTTCAGTTGATTTGTCTGTATGTTTCTTCCTTTTGTCTCGCAGGCATTAATGCGTTTTGACAGTAAATGAAAGTAGATATGGAATAAACGAAAGTAGATATGGAAAAATATCAGGGTTTTAGGGATATTGATTTGGACATCCGCGATATTTGTCAGCCTTCGAAACAAAAATATTAAATGCGAGTTAAATTTGCTTTTCAGAAAAGGAGGCGAGGGAGGAATGTTTCGAATATAGGATTTTCAGCTGAAAGTTTAAATGTGGTGATTCGAATGGTGAAAATGCTTTCAACAGTATCCCATGCCTTCTCAGGTATTGCAAGTCGTGGATAGTGAAATGGAGCTCAGTACATTTCATTTAATGGATTAAATGCTTGCTCATTTCATCAGGTGGTAGGTATTGTAAGTGGAAGCGACCAGTCACAACTGGGATAAAAATGCATCACCTGTTAGCTCCATCATCGCCAAATACGCACAAGACATTAATGAATGAAGGAGTGTTGTCCTGAACATCATCGACATCAACTAAATAGAAAATGATGTTATATTTTTTTGCAATAAAACTAAATTATTTGTCAACATATTTCTAAAAAAAATACAAAACTAAGTAAAAAAATGTTAGTTATATGCACATTTCATGTAACATTGACATTTTTAGGAAAAAGTCAAAATGTTTGAAACACTTAAATATATTATAAAGTGTATGTGATTTCTCTGAGTGCTATGTAAAAATATAAGAATTTCATACCCATTAATACTCAGTTATTTACAAAATATAATTTAATGGGATCAAACTCTGAAATCTTCCTCTAAGAGAAACCCACTCCAACCATTCTTCCCTTAAATGAAACAAATTTTAATGAAAATAAAATTTATGCTTAATGATTAGAACTCAAGGCATGTCATTTACAGTCATCTCCAGCCAAAATAAAAGACTTCTATGTGACATTATGATCCTTGGTGACTTATTGAATGACTTTATTTCATTAAAAGTGTATGAGATATTAAGAAATAAAATAAAATGTTCACTTGACTTGGAATCTACCCTCTCAACTCTTCCATGTTTGGAAAACAAACACTCAAGCTCTGAATGTCATGCCCCATACTTTAAGTTACCACAATACATAGACTTCATCTCTGGCACTTCAATGTCTTCCCAAAGAAACACTTGTAGGTTTTCCCTACAAACAAAGAATATTCCCAATATTAGTCATATCCGTTTATGTTTAGCTTGCATATGATATAAGAATCAAAAAATAATTCAACTCAAACAAACTACCATAAGATTGAAGTACTCAACACTTTGGGTTCTAGCATACATAGGCAACTAAGAGTGAAAATAAATGTTTCTCACAGTCATTTCCCCAAAATGAATGTCATATTGGAAAATGTAAGTTGATACTCTTTGAGCCACCAAAACATCTGTTGTTTTACCATTGTATGTTACACTTCCAAACACCTACAACATTAAGTCAAAATTCAAAGAATATGCTACACACCCTCGAGTACATGGATATTAGGAAGAAGGAAATTGATAAACAATCACAGTAGAGTCATAGAAAACCATTTTGAAAAAAAAACTACCTTTAAATCTGTAGTAGGCCAAAAGTAAGGTTATCTTCCATGAGCCTGTCATTTCAAGGAGCACAGTCATTCTGCATTGTACATCATTACTTTGAAGAAAATTCAAGCAACTAATAAAAGCAATTATTCTTTGGTCACAACTCACAATACAACAAAGGCAATACTCTTCCATTAAATATGTACAAATATTAGAGGAAAGGGTGTTTCCCCTACGGATTGTAATATTTTCTTTAATATAATCCCAAATTTTCAAGTGCCTTTTTCTCTTACCCAAAAATTGTTCTCATGATTAGCTATTTGATTAATTCTACAATAATTTCAAATATTACAGTTACATAAGTAGCAAAATTTCTTGACATATTGGTCCACCATAATGGTCAAATCTAAACATCTTGAATTGCCAACAAGATGTCTAAACATCTTGGATTTTCAGCAAAAGGTAAACTTGTCTACATTTTTAAGATTCTAAGACTGTTCATACTTAAACATACTCCATTTTTGCTTACCCAAAGGACAACCCAATAACAAAAATGACCATATCCCATCGTAAATGCATGGAGAGAAACAAAGGACAACCCAATAACAAAAACTGGCAACCCTAAATTATCAAGGAGAAGGATTTGTAATGATATCAGGAACAAGCATGGCAACACCTCACATAGCTGGCATTGCAGCTTTGATCAAGCAGAAGCATCTTGAATGGACCCCAACTACCATCAAGTCAGCATTACAAAAATCTACAGTTGTAGACCACAATGGGAATCCCATACAAGCTCAACATCTTTCTGATGTAGGCATTCCAATACTTGTATCAGCCACACCATTCGATTATGGAAATGGTACAGTGAATCCTAAAGGAGCTCTTGATCCGAGGCTCATTTTTTATGCAGGATTTGAAGATTATGTTAGCTTCCTCTATTTTGTTCAGTAGTAGATTGTACTCACTAGTTGTGTCGATACCTATCTGTCAATAAATTAAGTGTAGTTTTGTATAATTTGGTGAGCATTATTGACGCTGTGGTTTTATCAAATGAGCTACAATTTCATATGTTTATGTTTCCTGACGGTTTTCCACCCCAACTTTGGCAATGAGGATTTTGATACATCTGTAAAATGTACGGAAATTATTTATATTGATTCAATAATTGGAAGGGAAGTATTACTTAAACAAATTACAGAAACAAATTACAAATAGTTGTAAAGAACGATGAATAGAAAGGCATATATTCTGTGGTATAGATATCTGCAATAATTTTTGGTGAGAAGCATTTATATGGATCTTACTATCTATAGATCTGATCACGTATTTCATGTCCATAGTACCTATTGTCTTGATGAATTCTCAAATTAAAAAAGGTTGATATAAAATATATCTAATAAAACTAATCACTTAGTACAGTTTTATTTTTTGGTTTTAAAAGGAGAAACCAGTTCTATAGTTACAAAATTCAAAAACATGCATTTTATAAAGCATAATGTGAACGGAATAGAACAGGGTAGATCATTGCTACAACAATGAATCGCTATTAATTCACTATAAAAAATTAAAAAAAACATTACATTTTTCTCATGGTGTTTTGTAACATTATTGCTTACAAAACAATTTGTTTCTGAAACCCAAATATTCCAAATACATTTGCAAGAGTAAACTGAGGAAAAAATATTACACTTAGCACAAAACAGGTGTCAAAAGAATTTAATGGACAGCTGGAAATATGCTTATCACTTTATTACTCCACCTCCATGAATCTTCTTGAATGCTTTCGCTTTGAGAAACATTCAATAAGCAAGGGTGATTACATCTTTGTTTGTTCTTCCCATGATATGCCTTTGCCATTTTGATCTTTATTGATTTTGGTGTTGCAGAACAAAGACATTTAGTAACTGGTGTTTTTAGGGACAACAGAGACATTTAATATCAAGTAACTGGTATTTTATTGATTTTGGTGTTGCATAATAGATACATTTAGTAACTGGTATTTTTACGGACAATAGAGACATGTAGCAGCTCTCAAAAACATGATTCATCTGCAAGGACCAAACAATTTTGAGTGAAGGATAAAAATGAAAGTTTTGAAGCATAACATTTTGTTTTACTGATCCTATTTCTATTTTCTGGTTTGTTAAAACTTCGAGGATATTTTGCAAATACGACCTAAATTAAATCAGACATTATAGTAAATGTGATGTATGATAAGGAGGTTAGAGACATTGTGTTTGCAAATTGCTGCATGTAGAGCTATTGTCTAGGGAGAGCTTTTTGAATCCCCACACATCATAGAAAATAGTAATTGTGTTATGTCAGTATTCCTTTTGTTGGGTAAATGAATTGAATTGCGTGTAAAGAATCATTTCTGAACCTTGGCTTGATTTAAACAAGCAACAAATAGTCATATTCTTTATGATTCTACTTCCATCACCATCCAACATCCTTTTGAAAGGAACTTTTTCATTAAACTATCTCGATTAAGGGCATGTAATAGGATGTGCTACCCATCGAGTGAAATATTTAAAAATAAATTGAATTCTTTGGTTTGTGTTGGGTTTAATAATCCTCTATTCAAAACTAATCGTGCAAAATGTCATATATAAGTTAATATGAATTTTTTCAATCACATGGACAAAGAAAGGCATATATTGTCACCTTTTGTTTTTGTGATTGTGTTTAATATATCTAAAGGGTCTTGTTTCTGTCCATTCACTTTGTTGAAATTTTCCTTTCAATCACTTACAGGAATATGTAGATGATGACATTTAGAAGGTAAGATCTGCAAATGATTGGCTTCCTGTTACATCATCACCAAATGGAAAGTGATGGTACTCTGCATTCCACAATGTCACTGCTATGGTTGGTGCTGGAGTACTTAGCTTACCCTATACTATGGTATTCTTAGGATGGTAAGTCTATGTGTAATAGCTTATACAGAGTAAATCTACAATAATGATGTGGGTAGACATTAATGTGGAATAAAATCCTCATGAAGGGATATGGCCTCTATTTTATTCAAGCTTGTAATCAATAATATTTACATAAGAAATAGTCACAAGGCGAGAGGAGCCACAAAAGCTCACAAAAATAGATTAGAGATGTGAGCACCTTTTGGAAGGAGATCGATAACACATGAAAAGTAAAATGATGAACTTGTTGAAATAACATCCATGCACTCTACAAGAATCCGTTGGATACTTTCTAATTTTCAGGTTCACATATGCATGCACTTTCAGTAAGACACATGCTCTGTGACGTAAAATAATTGAAAGATTTGCTTGTATAAAACATTGTAATCTATGGATTTGCATATTTCTAAAATTTTGACATGTTTTTATGCCCCTTTTTTGGTTTCATGTGTAGGAGTCCAAGAATATTTTTGCTTGTCCTTTCTTGGATGATTACCTTATACACACTTTGGTAGCTGGTTGATATGCATGAATCAACCCCAGGGAGACGCTTTGATAGGTATCATGAGTTAGCACAGTACACACTTGGAGAAACATGTGGCATATGGATTCTTGTTCCCTTGAATTTGACACTTGAAGTGGGCATGGACATAGTTTACATGGTTACTGGAGGACAATCATTGAAGAATTTTCATGAGACAGTATGCCACAGTTGTGGAAAAAATAGACAATCTTACTGGATCTTGATTTTTAGCTCTGTCCATTTCTTCTTAGCACAACTACCCAATTTGAATTATGTGGTAGGTGTTTCCTTGGCTGCAGCAGTCATGTCTCTCAGGTATTTTTCACGCACCCCTCTATTTCAAAAATGATCTCAAATCTAACTATGTTTAAAAAAAAAAGTATGTTTATTACAATGAAATTACCAGTGCCGACCAAGCCCCCCGATTTTTGACTTTTCACCCAAGCCGTGAGCATTCAAAATTTGGTCTCATCCAAGCCAGAGAGGGCGGGCCCCCGAGTCGCCATTACTAGCAGAGTTTGGGAGTGGCAAGCTGCATTTGATACCGAGAGCATTTCGAGAAAGCAAGAGAGTGCCCCCGTGCTATTGGTTTCATCTCCTCCAAACTCTTCATCGCTACAATATTGACCTTTCACTGGTGAGCTGCAACCTGAAAATAAGGTTTCAGTTAGGGTTTAGGGTACTAGCGAGAAGGAAAAATCTACGGTGAGCATTCTTTTGATCGTATCCTTTCCCTTCTGTAGTAATATGCACTGTTGATTTACTTTGTCAGGTCTTTCTTTTCAAATAGGTAACGCCTTCGGCGTAATTACAATTGTTTTGTATTTAATCATTACACTTTGACTATATCTAGTGGATAATATGTACTAAATGCATCTTACATAAATGATTTAATTAATTTATAATCATAAATAAATTCAATAAAAAATAAGTTAAAATAATTAATATAAAATTAGTTTTAGAAAATAAAATAAGTTAAATGTAATATTTAGTTTAATTCAAGGTAATAATATTCACTATTCATAAATGTTTTTGATAAAATAAGTATGGAAAGTTCTTGAACTCATTAAATAAAGTTTACCATAAACATAGTCAAGAAACATAATTAATTAATCTTTAATTGATTATTAGACTAATTTCACTTCATGTACTTAAGCTAAATTTAGGAGTGTTTTTATCTACTATTAGAGTGAGTTATTATTAGATCATTTTGTCTCATCATAAAGAATGAAGACACTTTTTATGATCTAATCTCTTTATCATTTATAATTTTCTTTTATAAACACTCTCCTTCATTATAACTCTAAGCAAGATTTTCATTATGTAAGTTCTTTCTTGTTAAGGAAATAACAAATCTTTGTTTGCAACTCTCGTGTATGGAAGGTGTTCTCATTTTCTATTTGATTTTGTGCTTTGTGTGTTTTCACAATTCTAACATGGTATCAGATCATGGATTTAGTGAACCGTTTCTCAATTTTTGAGGGTTTTCTTCGATTAGGATTATAGGGACTTCATATATGGAATTTTTATATCATTTTTGTAGATTTTAGAACTGAATGATTTTTTGGCACAAAAAGGACCTCACCATTGTCCTCAAGGAGCCGAATAGATGAATTTTGATATAAAATTCACCCAATTTTGGTCTCAGGAATTTAAAATGAAAATTTTGTTTGCCATAAGGGCTTGTACAACCCCTATATGACTCTATACAACAATATTAAAAATATATATATATTGAAGTTGCTATTAATAAGTATTAGTCGATGACAAGTGGCCCAACCAATGGTCGTTGACTGCTCAATGTCATTAGCTATAGCATCATTGAACCCCTTGTGTTAGTGGGCCCCCCCATCCGCCGCTTAGCTAGTGGCGACGGTGGGCCCCATATATATATATATATATTTAAATAAGTGCCAACTACCCCAAGTTCACATGGGCGACCAACACCCAGCCCCTTGGGGGGCTAAAAGAAATATTATTTTTTATTTTTAATTTTAGCAAGATTAGAAAAATCACGATAAATTTTTGCTTGATTATCAAAATTGGGAAAACAAGATGTCATCAATTTTGAGTATTATCCAATGGTGCTAGTTTTTTTCTCAAATTTTTTTGTTGGTACATTTTATCGCCTATAAAAAAAAATGTGTTGTTTTCACTCGCGAGCTCATAACTTTTGATTATTTTCTCTGGTTTTTGTGATTCCAACGATGTTAGAATGGACTTTTAGAGATTTTCACAATCATGCATGCACTTTTTCCATATTTTTCTTCAAGTATATTTTATTTATTTATTCATTTTTCACATTCTAGTGAATTACTTGGATATTTTAGCTTCTAGAAACTTTTTGTTTGCATGGGATGACTTTTTTTAGGTTTTTCTAGATGTATTTCCATTGTTTTTTCCTATTTGGGAATATTGGTGATATTTTCTAAGCATTTTCTCTTTTGTAGATGCACTGAGATAAAGTGTCATTATGGTGTATTACTTTTGGGGATTTTAGACATCTTGTTGTACCTTTTGTACTCGCACTATAATATAAAGTATCATTGGGGGTTGTGTAATGCCCTTGTCTTGCCAAAAAAACTTTGTCAAGTGAGTGTCCCTTCCATGATAGTATTGAATCCTAGTGATTCTTCTCTCATGTGTGTGTGCCTTAGTTTGCACAACCTTTTTATTTGTATGTACTTTCTTGTGCACATTCATATGTTCTTTTTTCTCCTACATGCACTTCTTGGTGACAGACAATTTCAATGGACCCGTCTTGGTTCTCCCTTTTCCACATTATGGGGGAGTTTCTACGGTTGGTGTTAATAATTTATTGGTTCATTTTGGAGTGAGCTACATATTCAGTTTGTGTTCCTATGTACTAGGAAGATGCAACAATTCACTACCCATGTATTTAGGTGAGATGGGGCATTTACCATATGGACACTCTTGCATTCCTATTTATAGATGGCACCTTCTATTTTTTGTTGGAAAATGTGCCTCAATTTACTGGCTTGGACCTTTGTTAAAGTCTTGACGAGTTTATGTCTCTATCGCTTTACCGTGGAGATTTAGTCATTTTTATCTTTGGTCGTGGAGACTCTCTCTAATCAACAAAACTCTAAGGGTTGTCACAACGATCGACTGACGAGCGTGGGGTTGGCAGAATGTTGGTTTGCTTTGTCTTCATCGGTGGACTAGTCGTTTATCAGTGGGAGGAAATGCTAAGTCTCACCGATGTGTCGATGTCTTGCATCAACGACTACTATCAACTTCATCCGATGGTGTTGGCTACTTTCTACAACATCTAAAGGCAATATTGTTGTTAAATTTTTCACCGAGTGGAATTGCCTGTGCGCATGACGTGTGGCAACTTGTCAAAGAGGTGAGTGCAACAAAGAGGAGGTGGGCCTCGAGTTGCATTATGCAAAGGGTTGTCCGACTGTAATGCCCCGCCAAGTAACCCTAAAGGAAGTTGCAATTAACGTCTTAAGCGAACCAATTTTTTTTATAAAGTGCATTTAACATACACATTCACTTACTAATTAACAACAACCTCTAAGGCTACAAGATTGGGATTATTTAAACCCACACATACATATTACATATAACCATAGTATTAAATACTTTCAAAAATAAACATCATACATCATAAGAATACCACATAACATATTAAGGTAAACATCTAAGATACAATCTCCATAAACATAACATAATCAAATAGTTACAACACTCATTCCCAGAATGAGGCAATAGTACATAAGTGTTACAATTACAAAATTACACCTCATAAACATAAGAGGGATGAAATAACATATAAAAACTGTAATATAACAATGCATGAATTAAACACAAGAACCGCGTGCTGTCCATCTGGATGTCTCACCTCCACATACAGAAGATAGATGGGGACCCAATGGTGTATGGTGCATGTTCCACCCAACTAGGTGGTACCCGAAGGCCCACCCCCCATGCTAGGAGATAGTAACAAAGTAACATAGACAAAAATCTACAACCACTAACCAAAGGCAGACTCATACTGACATAACCAACCAAATGCAATAAACAAGTACAACTCAAGTACAACATTCACATCACTGACATAGGTCACATTGCTTCCAGACATAAAAATAGATCAAGTATGTGCAAAGAACCATACACATAAAACAAATACCAACAGTTGTCCTAGATAGAGTGTCATCACATAGTAGTAATGAGATCTCCTCTGGGCATTCTTCATAGGCTCCAGAAATCCTGGTGACCTCAACCGAATCCCAGCCCTCATACTCACTCATGCAGCATCAAATACCTCTCGTACTGACAAGATAGATGACTATGCCATTTCAGGCCTTCCCACTCATCCCAAGTCTAAACGAGCCCTTGTGTCTATGAGTGAGGCATAAATTATCTTGATTAGTGTGGAAGGCATCCTAATCATCTAAGTACATTAATTTAATTATCACTTGATTAGCTCACTTCTGAAGGTTACCCGGTTTACCTCTTTGGGCTCAGACGCCTAACAAAAGCCACTCTTCTATTCGACAATACACACCCAAACAAACCACCAAGGGAATCACAAGTGCATATAAACTAGGCATCATAACCACTCCAACACAAGGAGGAAACAAATAATAGAATTCACTCCAAACATCTTGGAGGCAACAAATACATAGACCAGTCCTTTCACAGGAGGCACAAAACATCCCCGTTCGTGGAAACCGGGTAAATACTGAAAAGACACCATGCACTATCCAAGGGAAAAACATTGGTTGACATAAAGAAACCGACAACCCTCATCCTCTAAGATCTTCTGGAAGACTTACAAATTTGGACTAACACATAATCCCATATCCCAAAATACAACATGACGACATAGCTACAAAAGCATTCAAGTCATTAATCAAATCTAATATTAGGATTTCCTAAATCCATTCTCAATCAATAGGTAATGTTGACAAAGTCAAAGGCATGATAACTAGATCATCTGAATTAATCATAAAACATATTTCCTCTTTCATTATTGGGAATCTTGAACAGTTTAAACTCACATCCCCTTTGCGAAATACGAGGAAAATAAATCTAAAAGGAAATCACGAAGATATTACTATTTTTGGATATTCTAAATCCATATTTCATTTGTATTCCAATCACAATGATTTAATTGCTCCAATAGAAATAAATATAATAAAATAAATATTTGCCTTTTTCAATATAATCATTTCCTAAATTTATTTTTAATACAACATAAAACTATTGCAAATACTATTCTCAATTTTTCTATCCAAAACCTATATCTTTTCAATGCTCTATTAAATCATGAATATCTTCAATTTGTAAAATATCCTTTTTCTATATCTATTTGATCCTCCATTCAAAACTTATCTCTTAAAATCTCCATGCAATACTAAATTACATGCATCTAATTAATATAAGACAAAATATTAAACTATATATTTAAATATACTTGCTCATGTTACTCATGCATTATATCCATGTATCCATATATTCTTATTTTAAAATAAACATGAAATTATAATTATTCCTTTAATACAACACTACATATATATTATTATTTTGTTTATTTATTTTTATATATATTTAATTATTTCAATAATACAACCTCATATATATATTTAATTATATATATATATATCTTTCAAATATATATATATTAAATATATATTATCATTTATTACACTAAACAAATTATTTAATCCACATTTATTATATTTAATATGACATGTATCAAATCTATCGCATTAATGATTAAGTAAAATCAAAATTATAAACGAAATTCGAAAATTCCATAAAACAAAATAAAACGGATGAATTCCATCCGCCCAAGGTTACTCATTCTTTAAGCGCCATTCTCCACATAACAGAAAAAATAGAATTCCCCAAGGGTTTCGGATCTGACAAACCCACCGCCGCTCACCTAAAGGTATGAGCCTACCCCTTTGTTTGGGGGGCGACTGTGCTAAGGCATAGCCGAAACCCCCAAACTTAGGGCGTGGCTAAACTGGTGTGTGGGGAGAGTTGTGGAGGTCTCCCTCCACAGTCGTCCCCTCATGAGGGCAGCTGTGGAGGCAGCGCCTCCCAAAGCCTCCCCCATTAAAACATAAACCCTAAGCAAAATAAACGGCGATGAAAGAAAAACTTCAGAAATTATTTTACGATTCACCATAAAAAGAAATGTCGTACGGACGACGATTATAATAAATTTAAAACCAAAATTTATATCAATAATTCATATATATATATAAATTTAACATAAAAATAAATTGGAGAAATTTTGTGAAAACATTCACCTAGAGGTGAAATTATGCAAATTTTCCATAGAACATCCAAATTTCATAGAGGTTCACAACTAAATCTTACAATCAATTTTTCTCAAATTCATAAACAATAAAAGAACAAGAAAACTAAAATGGATCTAAAATAAAACTAGAAATTTCTAAATCCTCAAGGTTTCTCCACCTAATTTCTACAGAGGGTTTTCAAAATAAATTCGTTTTCTACAGAGATTAAACTTCTAAAACAATCTAAACGTGTTGTTCAACCTCTAGGTTTGATTCAAACAACAAAACAATCCATTTCCTCAAATAAATTAAATTCTACAGAGGTTTCAACAACAAAAGTTTTAAATTTATTTATTTATTTTCTTTCTTCTAATCACAAATTTCTTTCCAAAAACAGATTTAACAAACAAATCTTTAATCACCACTATTTTAAAACAATCGAGAATAATAAAAAAAAAGAAGAAAACCTGATTCAAGAAGCTATAGGCAAAGATGAATTTCTGATGCAAAACCTCCTCCAAGGATCTCACGAATTCTCTTCTACCGTACCAAGATTTCAATCCAAAAGCTCAACCAATTATAAACAACATTTTCCTCAAATCGATTCTACAATCAAAAACTTCTTCCAACCCTTCTCTGTGCAATTTCCCCCAAAATCTTCTTTTCCAAAACCTCTCTCAGAATGAATGAATTCTCAATAATCTCTTCTTCTTAATTAAGCATGCAATTCAGTCCTAAATCAAAAATATCCTAAAACCAAATCTGATCCTTTGCATGCAATATTGACATTTACAATATTAATTAACTCTCACATTTAGAAAACTAACTTTGCATTTAAAATTCAATTTAAAATTCTAATTTAATTCCAAAATTGAAACTAATTTCCCAAATAAACATTTAATTACAATTTCTAATTTAATTCCCACAAGTTGAAATTAAATTCCAAAATTAATTTTAATTCCTTTCTTTCCTTTCATTTTCTTGCATCACATTTAATTAATTAATTTAATTATTTAATAACTAAATTCAATCCCTTGGATTAAATTTAATTAATTAAATAAATTAAATTTAATTAATTAAATAAATTAAATATAATTAATTAATTTAAATATTAAATTTTATCCACATTGCATAATTTAAATTAAATAAACATCAACATGATTTAATGCAATCATTCAAACTATCTATTTCCAAAACAAGAATCCTTCATAATCAAATAACATTCAAATAAGGTACACCGTGACTCAACAAACAAGGTACATGTTACCTAGCTACTATCTCCTGTTCATCTTAAGCGTTGGATCGACACGCTCAAACCTGTGAAACTAGGTGGAGTCGATGTCATGTAACTGCAATCTGAAACCAAGTCAACAACATCATACATTATATAATACACACTGTGAAGAAGAAATCTCAGATTCCCAAGGTGCTCGCAAGCGAGTGATGCGAACCCGTCCCCTTCACCAATACACTCGTCAAACTAACATTTACCTCTTACTCAATAATCTCATAAGAAATTACATGCTATATCAACTAACATCTTTACACCAAGTAAAACATGTAAACTAAAGCATGAGATAAATCAAATCACATCACATAATATAGTCTATCGCTCAATAACTGGCGATCAAATACACACAAGATAAAATATTTGAATATCCAGAAACATAAATCAACGCAAAACAAGGACACATTGTCCAATCCAGAAAGCAAAACGAAGGGGTGTTACATTCTCCCCCCCAAGGGTTAGGCTTACTCCTGGAAGCCTACAAAAACCCCAAGTGTAAACTCCATACAATCACACATAACCAAGGGTTCCAAACTAAACCACTCCATACCTCAACACAAAAAACAACAGCAGCCCGTGCCTTATACAACTCAGCCAAGTACATTGTCATTCCAACCAAGACAACATGGTGAAGTAACCACCAAGTCTCCACAAACACATAACCATGAATTATCATACATAATACACATATGTACCAATACACAACACTATAAACCATCACAAGACTACACCAGGGTTCAACTGGACACCAGAAAGTGGCATACCAATCCATGATAGAAGAATCCATGAACCAAGAACAACTAATCATCTCAACTAAATCTAACATCAACCTAGTGGCTTGATGTTGTTAGGCCACACAAAAGGTGAGACCATCCAAACAAGACCACCATGATCTGTCTCTTGTTGTGTAAGGTGATTAGCCTCCAAGAGTTAGTCATCCCACATAGGTAAGTAGTGGGTCATAGCTGCGTCCAGCCTCACATACCCCCATTCTCAACGTTTATTGCATCTACTTCCTCGTACACTTTCACCAAGTTTTCCTCAAACAACCTTGGAGAGGAATCACAATACAACACATAGCCGACTTTGAAATCAACAAAGATAACTAGCTTAGCCACCAAGTTCATAAAGAATAGAAAATTAAAGTTTAATTTCAACAATAAGGCAATAAATGTGCACAATTTCAACACTAATCAAATATATAACCCCTAGGGTTATAAGAAAATAAGCTCGCAAGTTGTGGCTAAACCTTCACAATCAAATATAAACAAAGTGTCAGCCCTCACAATCAACCAAAATAATCATCAATAACCGAAAGAAAGTTCACAATCTTTAAATTCCACTATACAACAACTGTGTGACTAGATACTAGCCACCAACGAGGAAGGAGGAAACAACGTCCAACTAGAATGATAACAATCCTCATGTGGCACAGAGTAAGCATGCAATCCACATGACCCAGAGTGTATCCACGACTCTCAAATAAGAATATATGGATACATGGATTTAATGCATGAGTAACATGAGCAAGTATATTTAAATATATAGTTTAATATTTTGTCTTATATTAGTTAGATGCATGTAATTTAGTATTGCATGGAGATTTTAAAAGATAAGTTTTGAATGGAGGATCAAATAGATATAGAAAAAGGATATTTTACAAATTGAAGATATTCATGATTTAATAGAGCATTGAAAAGATATAGGTTTGGGATAGAAAAATTGAAAATAGTATTTGCAATAGTTTTATGTTGTATTAAAAATAAATCTAGGAAATGATTATATTGAAAAAGGAAAATATTTATTTTATTATATTTATTTCTATTAGAGCAATTAAATCATTGTGATTGGAATACAAATGAAATATGGATTTAGAATATCCAAAAATAGTAATATCCTCGTGATTGCCTTTTAGATTTATTTTCCTCGTATTTCGCAAAGGGGATGTGAGTTTAAACTGTTCAAGATTCCCAATATTGAAAGAGGAAATATGTTTTATGATTAATTCAGATGATCTAGTTATCATGCCTTTGACTTTGTCAACGTTATCTATTGATTGAGAATGGATTTAGGAAATCCTAATATTAGATTTGATTAATGACTTGAATGCTTTTGTAGCTATGTTGTCATGTTGTATTTTGGGATATGGGATTATGTGTTAGTCCAAATTTGTAAGTCTTCCAGAAGATCTTAGAGGATGCGGAGGATGTGGGTTGTCGGTTTCTTTATGTCAACCAGTGTTTTTCCCTTGGGTAGTGCATGGTGTCTTTTCAGTATTTACCCGGTTTCTACGAATGGGGATGTTTTGTGCCTCCTGTGAAAGGAGTGGTCTATGTATTTGTTGCCTCCAAGATGTTTGGAGTGAATTCTATTATTTTTTTCCTCCTCGTGTTGGAGTGGTTATGATGCCTAGTTTGTATACACTTGTGATTCCCAGTGGTTTGTTTGGGTGTGTTGTCGAATAGAAGAGTGGCTTTTGTTAGGCATCAAAGCCCAAAGAGGTAAACCGGGTAACCTTCAGAAGTGAGTTAATCAAGTGATAATTAAATTAATGTACTTAGATGATTAGGATGCCTTCCACACTAATCAAGATAATTAATGCCTCACTCATAGACACAAGGGCTCGTTTAGACTTGGGATGAGTGGGAAGGCCTGAAATGGCATAGTCATCTATCTTGTTAGTACGAGAGGTATTTGATGCTGCATGAGTGAGTATGAGGGCTGGGATTCGATTGAGGTCACCAGGATTTTCGGAGCCTATGAAGGATGCCCAAAGGAGATCTCATTACTACTATGTGATGACACTCTATCTAGGACAACTGTTGGTATTTGTTTTATGTGTATGGTTCTCTGCACATACTTGATCTATTTTTATGTCTGGAAGCAATGTGACCTATGTCAGTGATGTGAATGTTGTACTTGATTTGTACTTGTTTATTTCATTTGGTTGGTTATGTCAGTATGAGTCTGTCTTTGGTTAGTGGTTGTAGATTTTTGTCTATGTTACTTTGTTACTATCTCCTAGCATGAGGGGTGGGCCTTCGGGTACCACTTGGCTGGGTGGAACATGCACCATAAACCGTTGGGTCCCCATCTATATTCAGTATGTGGAGGCGAGACATCCAGATGGACAGCTCACGATTCTTGTGTTTAATTCATGCATTGTTATATTACAGTTTGTATATGTTATTTCATCCCTCTTATGTTTATGAGGTGTAATTTTGTAATTGTAACACTTATGTACTATTGCCTCATTCTGGGAATGAGTGTTGTAACTATTTGATTATGTTATGTTTATGGAGATTGTATCTTAGATGTTTACCTTATTATGTTATGTGGTATTCTTATGATGTATGATGTTTATTTCTGAAAGTATTTAATACTATGGTTATATGTAATATGTATGTGTGGGTTTAAGTAATCCCAATCTTGTAGCCTTAGAGGTTGTTGTTAATTAGTAAGTGAATGTGTGTTAAATGCACTTTATAAAAAAAATTGGTTCGCTTAAGACGTTAATTGCAACTTCCTTTAGGGTTACTTGGCGGGGCATTACACCGACCATGGATGCTTGTATGCGCCTCGGGAGTTCCCTGGGGAATCTTGCAGATGCCGCTAGAGATTCCTCAAAGAAGCTCCAATGGTTTCCATGTAAGCTAAGCAAAGAGCGCGAGTGGTGGACACGTGGTAGCCTTGGAAGCTCATTCTGGGCTGGCTCATGGGAATCTTGGAGATTCCATCCTGGATGCCCCAAAACCTCCTGAGCGGCAGATACGTGGCTTGTGGGATCTAATAGAGTTAGTAGTCGGTGTTTTGGCAATAGCGAATTATTGCTAGATCAGAATGTGATGAAATAGTTAGCGATGGCGAAGGGTTTTCGAAGCCCGATGATAGTTGAATGATCATTGCTCGGTCAAGTGACGCAACAAATAGCAATGCGACACATGGCATTTTTTTTCATTGGTTGTTTTTGCACCGTTGTTGTAAAACAACATTTATTGTCGAAAGCTGGATTGGTGAAAAGCGATTTATTATGCAGTCATATGAGATCGAATTTTGGCAGTTGATAGAGCCCGAATTTAGTAATTTTCGTGCAACGAATTTATTGCGGGGGTGGCTCAATGTAGGATTGCAAGTGGATCCAGGATCGATTTGGCGTGTCGGTGAAGGACTGAAATTAATGCACCCTAATTGGTGGTTGTATGGAGACTTGTAATAGTCGGTCTAAACAAGAAGTCGTACAAAAAAAAAATCCAAAAAAAAAGGACAAATACAAAAATAAGGGTTGATGAGTTTGTATTCATTGTATGCCAAAATAGCATTGTAATAGTGAGTGCATTAAAAATCAAGTGTTGTTTTGAGCTAACTATCAGAGAGTGAGGACCTCAACTTTGTATGTAATCTTTTGCTTACTATAATACAAAGTGTCTTTCTCTTGGTGTGGTGGGTTTTTTCCCGAAAGGGTTTTCCCAAGTAAATCTGGTGTTATCTCTGAAATCGTTTTATTTATGTTACTCTTATTACCCTTCATGTGTTCATCTTAAGTGTTTTAATGTTTTAAAACTCGTCTTTGCATGTCTCCTCTGTGGTTCTAGCATTAGGAAAGAGTTTCCACACCTTTTCTTTTCCTTACAAGTGGTATCAGAGCCTGGCCAGTTATGTTATCCTTGTTAGTAAGGCTGGTTTTTTGTGCTAATATTGTTCCAGTGGGAGTCTTGCAAAGTTAGGACCAAGTTCTGTCTAAGATGGCAATTACATTAGGAAGAGTTGATATTGAGAAATTCAATGGCGAAAACTTTGAGTTTTGGAAACTCAAAGTGGAAGAACTGTTAGTGGATATAGACCTCTGGGTAGTAGTGTCTGGAACTATGCCACAAAGTATGAAACAAGAAGATTGGGACTTCGCAGATAGAAAAGTGAGAGGTCTGATAAGACTTTGTCTGGCCAATTCTATATTCTTGAATGTCCATGAGGAGAAGTCTGCAACTTCGTTATGGAAGAAGTTTGGTGATATTTATCAAGGAAAGTCTCTGGTAAATAATTTATTCTTGAGGAAGAAGTTGTACTCCTTGAAGATGGAAGAAGGTGCATCTATTGTAGACCATATGAACTTGTTTAATATGAGTGTTGCTCAGTTGGTGTCTGTGAGTGTAAAGATAGAGGAGGAGGATTGTTGGATGCTCCCGTTATGTTTGTTACCTGACACTTGGGATCATTTGGTGATGGCTATTGGAAGTATGACTGCTACTTTTAATATGGAAGATTTGGTTGCTTCGCTGCTATCTGAAGAGATGTGGAGGAAGTCTTCTGAGATGGCCAAAGAGGCCCTTGCTATTTGAGGTAGATCGAAGGAGAAAGGAAAGAAGGACAAGAAGTCTAAATCTAAATCTGTAGGGAGATCAAAGTCTCTTGGTAAAAAGTCCAAGGTGAAATGTTGGAATTGTGGGTAGCCTGGTCATATCCGAAAGAATTGTAAGGAGAAGAAGAAGAGTAAATCTTCAGACTATGACTCTTCTCAGAGTGATGTAGATGCCTTCATTGTAGCCTTGGCAACTCAGGTATCAGATGATGTCTAGTTGGTTGAATCAGGTGCATCTTTTCAAATGACCTCTCATAGAGAGTGGTTCACTAAGTATGAAAAGTATGATGGTGGAAAGGTGTACCTGGTGAGTGATTCAACATTGGAGATTGTTGGCTGAGGTAGAGTCAAGATATAGTTTTGTGATGGTAGAATCAAAGGGATTGGTGGTGTACTGCACATATCAGGTGTGGCTCGCAACTTAATTTTTTTTAGTAAGCTGAATGATGCTGGTGTAGAAGTTTCTTTCTCAAGTAAAGGATGTAATATGGCTAGAGGCACTATGGTTCTGGCTAAGGGTGTTTGTACTGGCACTCTGTACAAGTTGGATGCACGTCCTATTCAATGTAACAACTTCTCTGTAAAGTCATGCAAACCTAGTCCTGTAGAGAAGGATGAAGATGCTTCTCTGGCTGCAAATGCGATGGAGGTGAAAATCCCAATAGAGAAGACCATGTTGTGGCATCATAGAATCGGTCACATAGGTGAGAAAGGTTTAAAAACCTTGAAAAATAAAAATCTTCTTGAAGGGCTTGTAGATTTTAATCTTGAGTTCGATTTTTGTGAACACTGCATTTATGGAAAGCAACAACGTGTTTCTTTTTCCTCGAGTTCTCATAAATATTTTGGTGTACTGGACTATGTTCATTTTGATGTGTTTGGTCTAGTTAATGTTCCTTCGTTATTGAAGTCTAGATATTATGTTTCTTTTATTGATGATTAATCAAGAAGGGAATTTATATACTTTCTTAAAAGTAAATCAGAAGTGTTCAGTAGTTTTAAAAAATTTAAAAACTTGGTAGAGAATTGGAGTGGAAGGAAAATAAAATGTTTGAGGATAGATAATGGCGGTGAGTTTTGTTCTGTAGATTTCAATAGATACTGTAAAGACCATGGGATTAAAAGGTATAAAACTACACCTTATACTCCTCAACATAATGGAGTTACTGAAAGGTTGAACAGGATGCTGATGGAAAAGACAAAGAGTATGTTGAGCATTGCTGGTTTGGAGAAAATGTTCTAGGCTGAGGTCATGGATACAACATGTTACTTGGTCTGGGCTGAGGCCGTGGATACAACATGTTACTTGGTAAATCGTTATCCTTTCTCTAATCTTGTTGATAAGACACCTTTGGAAGTGTGGTCTGGTAAGAATCCCTCTCTGAGACATGTTCATGTCTTTGGTTGTGAGGCATATGCATATGTGCCAAATGAGAAAAAGATCTAAGCTAGAGAACAAGGTTGTTAAATGTATCTTCATCGGCTATGGTGTTGGTGTGAAGGGATACAAGCTTTGGAACCTCATCACTGAGAAGGTTTTGTATAACATAAGTGTAATATTTCGTGAGCTGAAACCTTTAGCAACTAATCCACAACTAGAGACACAACAAAGAGAAAAGAAGAATGATGCAGTTGAGATTCCCCAAACTCTAGAAAAGGGAGAATTGCATGGTGTACCTGAAATTGAGAAGATCTCTAGTAGCTTTGAGATTTTTGAAGATGAAGAACCACAACCTTAGCTAGTGAGAAGGTATACATGTCAAAAACAACAACCTGATAGGTATGGCTTCTCTATTTTGGATTTGAACTATGCCTATGCTTTAATTACTAGCACTGAGGAGCCTAGGACTGTTAAAGAGGAAATTAATATGCTCAATGCAAATTCCTAGTTGGAAGCCATGAATGAAGAAATGGAATCATTAGAAAAGAATGAAACCTGGAATTTGGTACCTTTGCTTGAAGGAAGAAAGTCTGTTGGCTGTAAATGGGTATTTAAGAAGAAGACTGGTCCTAAGGGTAGTGCTGAGAAGTATAAAGCGAGGTTGGCTGCAAAGGGGTATTCCCAGGTAGAGGGAATTGATTATGGAGAAATATTTTCCCCTCTAGCTAAGTTGACATCTATCAGATTTATTTCGTCACTTGTAGTCGCTTATGACTTAGAGATCGAATAGATGGACATGAAAACAACGTTTCTCCATGGAGAGTTGGAAGAAGATATTTACATTTCCCAGCCTAAGCACTTCGTTGAAAAAGGTAAAGAAAGTCTGGTCTACAAATTAAATAAATCTTTGTATGGTTTGAAGCAGTCTCCTAGAATCTGGTACCAAAAGTTTGACACTTTTGTGTTGTCTATGGGATTTGTGAGGTCAAAATATGATCATTGTGTGTATTATAAATTTGAAAATGATTGTGTGCTTATTATTACCCTGTACGTGGATGATACGTTGTTCATGGGAAATAGTAAGTCTATGATTTCTGATCTTAAATCTTAGTTGTCTGCAAAGTTCAAAATGGAAGATCTGGGTGCAACAAGGTATATTCTAGGGATGAAGATAACCAAGGACAGAAAGGGCAGAAAGATTTGGGTCAGCCAAAGTAAGTACATCAACACTATTCTAGAGAGATTTGATATGAGTGATTACAAGTAGCTATTTGTTCCAGTTATGCAGGGAACAAAGCTATATGTTGAATATTGTCCAAAATATACTACTGAGATGGAGGACATGACCAGAGTGCCTTATGAAAGTGTTGTCAATAGTTTAATGTATGCGATGGTTTATACAAGGCCAAAAATTTCCCAAGTAGTTGAAGTACTCAACCGATTTATGGAAAATCCAGGAAGGACACATTAGGATGTTGTAAAGAGAGTGTTTAGATATCTGAGAGGTACCTTAGAGTATGCTTTGTGTTACCATGGAAACTTGGTTGCATCATAGAAAAATCTCAGCATTCGGGATATGTGGACTCTGATTGGGTAGGGGACATTAACACTAGAAGATCCACTAGTGGATATACCTTCATGTAAAATGGTGGTGCAATCAGTTGGATGAGCAAGCGATGGGTTGTAGTCACTCTGTCCACTACAGAGGCAGAATACATGGCAGCTACTCATGCCTACAAAGAAGTTGCTTGGCTAAGTTGTTTGTGTTCTGATATTGGTTTTGATGCAAGGAAGATTACTATTTTCTGTGATATTCAGAGTGCTATTTGTTTGGCGAAAAATCCAACTTTCCATGCTAGGACAAAACATATTGATGTGCAGTATCACTTCGTGAGAGATATGGTGGAGGATGGAAGGGTTTCTTTAGAGAAGGTGGATACACTGAAGAATGTTGTTGATGCATTGAAAAATCCAGTGAGCATAGACAAGTTCAGATGGTGTGCCAGTTCGATGGGCCTTGGGGCCTATGATCGCAAATGAATTCGAAGGCTGGAGGAAGCCAATAAGTCTTCATCAAGTGGGAGCTTGTTGGAAAATGTGCCTCAATTTACTAGCTTAGACCTCTGTTAAAGGCTTGATGAGTTTATGTCTCTATCGCTTTACCGTGGAGTTCTCATTTGGTCATTTTTATCTTTGGTCATGGAGACTCTGTTTGATCGACAAAACTCTGAGGGTTGTCACAGCGATGGGCCGACGAGCATGGGGTTGGCGAAATGTTGGTTTGCTTTGTCTTCATTAGCGGAGCAATCATTTATTGGTGGGAGGAAATGCTAAGTCTCGTTGATGTGCCGGTGTCTTGCATCAACGACTATTATCGGCTTCATCCGACGGTGCTGGCTATTTTCCACGACATCTGAAGGAAAGTACTGTTAAATTTTTCCACGAGTGGAATTGCCTGTGCGCATGACGCATGGTAGCTTGTCAAAGAGGTGAGCGCAACAAAGAGGAGGTGGGCCCTGAGTTGCATTATGCGAAGGGCTATCTGGCTATGGACACTTGTCTACGCCTCGGGAGTTCCCTGGGGAATCTTGCGAACACCACTAGAGATTCCCCGAAGGAGCTCCAACAACTTCCACGTAAGCCAATCAGAGAGCACGAGTGGTGGACATGTGGCAACCTCGGAAGCTCGTTCCGAGTGGGCTCATGGGAATCTTGGAGATTCCCTCCTGGATGCCCTGGAACCTCCTGAGTGGTGGACACGTGGCTTGTGTGACCCGATAGAGTTGGCGGTTGGTGTTTTGGTGATAGCGGATTTTTTGGCTCAGAATGTGATGAAATAGTTAGCAGTGGCGAAGGGTTTTCTGAGCCCGATGATAGTTGACCGATCACTGCTCAGTCAAGCGACGAAACAAATATCAGTGCGACACGTGAAATTTTTTTCATTGGTTGTGTTTGCACCATTGTTGCAAAACAACATTTATTGTCGGAAGCTGGATTGGTGACAAGTGATTTATTATGCAGTCATATGAGATCGGATTTTGGCAGTTGGTAGAGCCCAAATTTAGTAATTTATCTGCAATGAATTTACCGCGGGGGTGGCTCGATGCAAGATTGTAGATGGATCCGATCCGAGATCGATTTGGCATCTCGGTGAAGGACTGAAATTAATGCACACTAATTGATGGTTGTATGGAGACTTGTAATAGTCAGTCTAAACAAGAAGTCGTAAAAAAAAATCCACAAAAAAAGGAAGAATACAAAAAATAAGGGTTGATGAGTTTGTATTCACCATATGTCGAAATAGCATTGTAACAGTGAGTGCATGAAAACTCAAGTGCTATTGTGAACTAACTATTAGAGAGTGAGGACTGTAACTTTGTATGTAATCTTTTGCTTACTGTAATACAAAGTGTCTTTCTCTTGGTGTGGTGGGTTTTTTCCCAAAAGGGTTTTCCCACGTAAATCTGGTCTTATATTTGAAATCATTTTATTTCTATTACTCTTGTTACCTTGCATGTGTTCATTTTAAGTGTTTTAATGTTTTAAAAATGGTCTTTGCACGTCTCCTCTATGGTTTTAGTGTTAGGAAAGTGTTTCTGCACCTTTGATTTTCCTTACATTTTTATTTGATTAGTTCTCTTCACATTATTGGTACTTGTATATTTTACTTGCATCTTGCATGGTTGAGTAGTGTCATTGGTGTTGAACACTCATAATACTAATAGGGGGGTGAATTAGTATTCACTGAAATTCATTAACTTCATCAACTTAAATAGGTATTCAAAGCATCTCATCAAAATTTCAGAAATGGAAAGGAACACTTAAAGCATGCATCACATCGATAAAAAAAAGAACACATGATTTATGTGGAAAACCCTTAAAAGGGAAAAAACACTGTGAGGATTAGCTCACAATATATTATAATCGATTACAATGGATTTACAGAATGGTGGAATCACTATCCCGAAATAACTGCCCAAAATAGAAAGAGATAGAAGAAAGGGTGGTTTCCTGCCAAGATGAAACTACTAACAAAACATCTACAACATGTTGAAAATACAACTCCATTTAATCTCAAAAAACTAACTTTACACACTTCATGCTTCACCACTATCACCTTTCATACTTCACACTACATTAGATCTCGCACACATAGTTAATTACACCCAACATACTTCATTCACATATCACATGCATTCTAAAGTCACATCACATAATGAATTAACCATGTATATATACTACTATGATCCCTTAATGCTTATCATCTTCTAAAGATGCAAAAAAACTATTATACACTAATGGAGGAACACAAAGGCACACCTCAAGATTAGCCTAAGGAATGATAACACAAAGAAAGAAGATGAAATAAAGATTGCAAATGATTATACTTTTTTTTTTTTGAATCCCTTGGTTGGCCCTTGATGTTATATTCTTGTATGATTTTTGGATGGCTATGAAAATGGTGTATGCAAGATGAGCAATGTGATAAATGCAAGTGCTAATGGCTAAATGGCTAAGGTGATGTTTGCAAATTGAGCGAGAAATTTGGTAGCATGTGGGTGCAAAATGACTAAGTGTTCTAAATGAAAAAATGGAAAGAGTTTGGTATCAAATGCATGAGGTCCCTAAATGAGAGAAAAGAGGGGGTATTTATAAAGGAATTTGAATTCCCTACAGAATTCAATGGTTGAGATTAAACCAACAAGGCCAAGATGAAGGGATATGGTGAGTTGAGGAATCACAATCCCTCACATCTTGACATGTGGAATGTGAGATGGCCTAGGATGTGATGATATGGAATGGAGATGAAGATTAGGGATGAGGATGCCCCCTCGAGAGGACATGCGGGTTCAAGAGAACACGGTTGTGCTCTCGAAATGGATGAGACGAGGAAAGGAAGATGATGCAAAGTGATGGATAAGAAAGGGTGATAAGCGATGGGAGATGATGAGAAGCACAAATGGATGGAAGGAAAAGAGGTGATGTTGATCCAGTCAAGATACAAGCCAAAATGGGTTGATGATGGATGAAGTGTTGTTGATGAGGAAATGGTATATCCTAAGACAACACAAAAGGATAGGGAAGGATATGGCTGATGATGATGATGAAAGTGTTGTTGATGAGTGAAGGATGCCTCCCAAAACAACACGAGGATGGGAAGAATACATCCTAATGAAAGGGTTGTTGATGAGGGAAGGATACATCCTGAAACAACACCAAAGGATAGGGAAGGATACATCCCGATGAAAGGGTTGTTGATGAGGGAAGGATACATCCTGAAACAACACCAAAGGATAGGGAAGAATACATCTCGATGTTTATGATGATGGTGATGATTGGAGCAAGGCTTGTAGCAAGGTTGGGAACAAGACCAAGGATGTGATTATATGATTTGTGCGAGATTGAATGGATGAGGATGAGGGATACATGCACGATGATGGAATGGAAAATGAAATGCAATATGAATGCAATTTTCCATATTTAGAGCACTAAATTTTTCTATAGCATAAAACACCAAGTGCCAAGGTATGAAGAACCAAGGCGGATTAGTGTCCAATGCATAAAACAAACAAAACATACAAGAAGGATATTCCAACACCCCAAAGTCATGAAGACTTTAGTTGGGCCAGGTATTGGGATAACCACCAACACAAAAGGATGCCCCAGCATAACACAAGACCACATGGATCTTGTTGGATACTATGTGGGACAACCAAGAAGACAAAAAAAAGATAAAAAGATCAAGATATGCCCCTATGTGAACCAGCCAAAACACACCATAATATGATAGATCATGGTGGCCTTGAAAAGTGATGATAGGGAGCTCAAATGATAAAAAAAAGCTAAAAGAATCAAAAGATCATAATCAATTTCAAACGGCCTTTTCCATTGGATCAAGAGGATGGATGGGGTTGATGATGTCTGTTAGGAAGGATACATCCTATTGAGACCAAAGATGGAGGATAGATTGGTTGATCGATATGATGCAAGATATCAGAAACCGATTGGGTCTCATGAGACTAATGACCTTTGTTTGTAAGCACTAGCTAGGATAGGGACATACTTGACGATATGACAAGATGATAGGATGATAGGACGAAAAGACAAAAGACAACAAAAACCTAAAGACCTAGGGGCTTGAGGTTTGATCAAAGATCAACCTTGCCTTCATGAAAGTGTAGAGCCCTCATAGTTCGATAAAATACCATGGATAAAAGTGAAAAGAGGAAAATGAAGACCACGATGGAGGAGGTAGACTAGAAAAGTGCCCTGGGGGTAGATCAAAATGATATAGCCTTGCCTCCGTGATAGCATAGGGGCAACGTAGTTCGATACAAGGCGAAAGACAGATGATGGAGGATGACAAGACAAACAAAAGACAGAGCCTCGAGGGTGGATCAAATGATCAACCTTGCCTACGTGAAAGCATAGGGGAAACGCAGTTCAACACAAGACCAATGACATACAACAGATAAGGGATGATGAGATGACCAAGATAAATGGATAAAATGATGGGACTGATGCGATGAGATAAGATAGATCGTGCAGATGGGATGGTTGATATGTGTAAGATATGTATTATGTGAAGCTCAGGGATGGGATAGTTATTTAGATCATTAGAATATGAATTGGGAAGGTGAGAAGATGGATAGATGAGCGATGAAGATATGAGAAAGATGTGGGAAATAGATAGGAATGATGAGAGGGAGGTAGCAGGGCATTGGATTGCATGGGGGTAGCCTATAGCTAGATACCAATGACAAGGGATTATGAGATAGGAGGAAAATAGAAGTAAATGGATGGATGGATAAAGATGGGGAGATAGAAAGATGCTAGAATAGGTGGATAGAGGGATAAGGAATTGGAAGGATGGAATGGATAAATGGATGGGAAGATAAGGATGAAAAGATGGAAAAGGACTAGTGGATGAGAGTATAGGAAGATAAAGATTTGGTAGATGGCAGGGATTATTGGATGGATAAATGTATGGGAAGATAAGGATGAAAAGATGGAAAATGACTAGTGGATGAGAGTATAGGAAGATAAGGATTTGGTAGATGGCAGGGATTATTGGATGGATAAATGGATGGGTGGGATGGGGAGATGGAGAGGATTATTGGGAGGGATGGATGGATGATGTCTCCAAGGAATCTATCAAAAATAAGGAGATGCCCGCACTCTAGATGTGTCATGCACGATGATGCAAGAGGGATAGCAGGATGGGTGGAAGGGATGTGTTGACATGATGGATGGATGATGAAGGTAGAAAGATGTAGATAATAAGCATGGATCAGAAAAGTAGATGGGGAGGATAAGGAATATGATAATGTATGGAAGAGGGGAATATATGCCAAGAGGTGTCCAAAGCATGTATATATGTTGGCCCCTATCTAGGTCAAGATCACAAGGAAGATGGAGGGACTGGGGTAGATGAGATATGATAGGATGGGACAGATAGGAAGATGTAGGAGATGGAGGAAAGGAATGCATAGGTGGAGGCTGCCCCCAATCATGGAAGTAGACCAAATGGGGGATTTACACATGATGCATGTTTGCAAGGTTTTCATCATGGTACTTATCCAAGGTGCTTGTTTGCCAAGTTTTCAGCATTGGATGAATGAATTTCTCTTTACAATTTTCTTTTTTCTTTTTTTTTTCCCTTTTTTTGTATTTTTTTTATTTTTGTGTATTTTTTTGATTTTTGGGACTTATCAAACAAAAATACGGATGGAGATGGAGGAGGAGATGGATTCGAAAGTCATATAATAAAGCAGATGGAAGAAGGACTCAAGCATCAAGCTCCATATGAGGTAATAAGAGTCCATGTGTAAAGTGACCATTGGATGTTGGTAAAACCTTATTAGAATGGATGGATTAGGAAAGGGGATGGATCAAACAGATTGGATGTGGGAGATATGGGGGATAGTGGATGGGGTGTTGGAAATTGTATGGATGGAATGATGGAGTGGATGTGTGATAAGGGAAGGTGTTTAGGACCAGAATTGGCACATGTGGTGGATGTGAAATGATAGGAGGGTTGATGGATGGAGAATGTGGCGATAATGGAGGTGTTGGGATAGTGAATTTTGGGACATAAGGACCCAAAACAGATTTAGGAGATGGAGGATGTGAATGATTATCTTTGGGAATAGCAACTTTGGATGTCATCATGGAGTTTTCATTTGAAGGAATTGCCTCTTTTTTCTTTGGGATCCACATGGTGTTGATTTTTGCTTTGGTGGGCCTTTGTGGCCATTTGGGTTGATTTGGATTTTGGATTCAATTTTTCTTTTTGTCAACATGTCTTTTGGAGGGACATGAGGAGCTGTAGATTCATGTGGATGTTTGGATTTATACATTTTTTATTTGGCATCCAAAGTGATTTTAGTAGCAATGGGATGGGTATGGGGAGATGGATGATGTGGAGAGAGGACGTGGATGGAGTGATAGAAGTAGGTGTTTGATGAGGAAGTGTGGATGGAGGATGCAAGATAGCATGCATGGAGGGGTGCCTTTATTGATCTTGATTAGGAGTTATGAAGGTAGGATTTTTATGCTGTGTACGAGGGATAGGTGGTGGATGAATGAAAGGTTGAATAGGATAAGATGGAGGGCGATTTTTGGATATAAGGGCCTAAACGAGACTTTATATATGGAGGATGTGTGGGGTTTGATGGAGGGATATAAGGACCCATAGTAGATGGAGGATGAGCAATGATGGATGGAGGGACATAAGGACCCAAAATGGACTTAGAGGATGAAGGAGGAAGATGGACGGTTGTTTTGAGGGAATATGATGGAGGAGGGGGGATGTCAACAAATGATTTGGTGAATCGGTGAGAAGTACCTCTTGTGCCTTTAGAAGAGGATCGTTTAGGATGTACGGAGGTTGTACCAACATCTTTGGAGTGCGAGTCTTGGGAGATATATCCAAGACCATGTGTTCCTGGATGATCTTTGACTTGGATGGGCTCTAAAGTACCTTTCTCATGAAGGCCTAAACCTTTTCCTCGATAGTTCATGTTTTGGAGCATGTGATCTATGGTAGGATGCTTATTATTTTGGAAGCAGGATGCGAGTCCATTATTAGGTGGAGTAGGAAGAGGGGTGCCCATACTTTGTTTTTCTTCTGCAAGAAGACCACCATGGATGATTGTAATGTTGCCAATTTGATATAAAAGTGGTGTGGGGATGGTATGGTTAGGCAATGGAGAATCAGGCGATGGAGACGAGGGGATAATAGCATCAGGAGGAATGGGTGATAAAGGATCGAGAGAGGAATTAGATTGTATGACAAGATCTAGATTTGTGGTAGTGGGTGATAAGGGCTCATGGGATGGTGTGATTGGATCTTGGGTGCGAAGGGGATCATGGGATGGAGAAAACAAACTAGTGTGATCTTGAGATGGAGTAGATAGGATGGTAGGATCATGATTCGGGTGAGGAAAGGAATCGTGAGATGGGATGGATGGGGGATTATGATCTTGGGATGGAGTGGATGGGATGGTAGGATCTAGATTTGAAAGAGGGGATATGCTTGTA